>PVJX010004567.1:0-93468 GCA_004027295.1 Dolichotis patagonum
CTTCCAGTCTTTGTATCTTTACTGCCTGCTCCCTTGTTATTTTTAAGAGATCTTCCCTTTCATGACCCCACATTGCAAGCCTGTGTTCAATTTTTGATAGTCTATCTTTGGTTTCTTTCAAGCAGTTTTGCCAGCTTTCTATCGAATCTTTAGTTTCCTGATAATCTCTTTGAATCTGTTTCATAAATTCTAAGTTTTTCCTGAATTCCTCATTAAATTTTTCTCTCCATTTGTGTTCCTCCATTCTTCTGTGTCTTCTTGAGAGGTGCCCAGTCCTTCTTTTATTACTCTACTTATCTCTTGTTTAATTTGAATTAATATTTCAGTTTTGGTCCCGCTTATGAGGTCCTGAAGATATCTCTTTATGTCCGCTAACACTGTATTTGATGTTGCATTTTTGCTGCCCTCAGTCTCTTTTGTATTTGCCTCTCCTGGATCGATGTTCTCAGGATTGGGGGCTGGGAGTGTTTTCTTATTTCTCCCTTTAGTCATGTTTTTGGTTCCTTCCATACAAGTGTACAGTGTAATTCTCAGACCCTTTTCTTGTTTAAGGCTCCTCTAGAGGGCGCAGGCTAGGAGCTTTAGCCCTCTTCAATAGGTTATCAGAGATTAGAGTTCACCCACGGGCAGTATATGCTACCTCTTCCCTTCTTGGCCAGTCAACCTTTGCAGGCCTTCACTGCATCAGTCTGCACTGATCTCAGGGAAGTAACTGGGTCCCCGCCAGGGGCGTGGCCTAGTTCAAGCAGATTCCACCAATCCACTCAGCGAGGGGAGTTACCAGCTGGAGCCACTTCCTTATGGAGTTAGGGCTGTCCTGAAAGGGAGTTTTAAAGAAAAGCTTTGATAGGAAAAAAACACTAAGGTGAATATACTACCTTCATGAACAAAAAAGGCAATAAATAAATAAATAAATAAATAAAATGTTAGCATTTTCCTATGTTTCTAAAATTCAAATGAGAAAAACAGAAAAATTTATGATGGTGTACAAGGCCTACCCATAGGCAAAAATAGGATATCTAAGCAACTTACTTGGTCAAATTCTCTCTTGTTTTTAATGCATATAGAACATTTCAACTCATTTTTAGATTACTATAAGTTGAAAGTAAATGTTTAATAATGCTTTTGATTTTAACTTTTGAATTTAACAAAGGCTATTTGAATAACATAAATGTAACATTTTCAATGTACAATTTTTGGAATAATAGGTAAAAATTATGAATACAAAATTGAGTCTGTTATTTTAAAAAGTACATGCATGATATGCTAACAGTAGGATTTCAACTTTGGGTCAAGAAAAAAATCTTATTTAGTGTAATTTATATGAAATTAAATTTTGTTAAATATGCTCATAAAATATTAATTATTAATTTAAAAGCAACACTGTCTAATATGTTATGTCTTTCAAGTGTATTTCTGGTATTCAACTATTTAGTCTTGTACTACAAAGCCTACCTACAAAGCTATATGAAATTGTTGTAGGTATTTCTGTTTTTCACTAAGTATAGAAACATTTCTTATTTATTTCTTTTGCTTTGAATCTAAAAAGAATTGTCTATTTTCTGTTGAATTCTTAGTATCATGCTTTCAGCAGAAGAGTAATTTTAAATTCACCAACTGATTTTAACCTTTGATGGTCTACTTTCCCCTTATCTACAATTCCATATGTTTTATTAAATGTCCATTTTGTAAAAGGCAATAAACATACTGAGTAATGCAATTAGGTTTTGACTAGATTTAATCAATGATTTTTTAAATCAACGATTAAACTTTCATTTTATTCACCTTTCTTACAATTCCCCAATAGATGAAGAAATCCATACATGAACTAGTAAGTCCTTAGATAATTGAGGATTGATGACATTTCCTAATAACTTACTTGCTTTAATTGGTTCTCCTTTGCTTCTATATTCACATTATTGCAGGATTCTCCCTTAGCAATCTTCCTCTGAACACTTTGAAATGACAAGTTAATGTCATGGAAAAAAAAAAAACTAACATTTTTGTACCTAATCACAGGTTCAGCTTTATATTCTTTCTTTAAATGGAATTAATTATAAAAATTAGAATTTTTCTAATTTCAAATTATATGAAGGTGAATTTATTGCCTTTTCAATTAAGAAATATTTTGCTGATGGGAATACTACTGACTGGTATGTAGTCAACCATATAAGTATTTTGTGGTTTAAGAACTATGTTCATCACTCTCAATATGATATAAAAAGTTCTACAAGTGTTATGATGCAGATTTATGTTCTACCTTTCTTCAAAATACCTATCAGTGTAAGTCATATTTTTATTTTTCTTGCAGTATTAAAAAATATTCTTCTATGAAAAACTAAACCAAAATTTCATAATAAAATATTGTAATTAGGGAATAACTGTCAATGTATTCTGTGTTCTTATATATATTAATATCTGTAGTATTACATTAAAATAAAAAATTAAAAAGTACTGTTTATTTTGCACTAATCACATTTTGAAAATGTTTTCACAATAATAAATCTAGAAACTAAGCCCAGCTATAGCACACTAATAAAATATCGCTGCCTACAATTTCAGATCCCGAGGGGTAAACACATTGTTATGAGAACCTGTGAGTTAAGAACCAAGTATATATGATGAGAAAGAGAAAGCTACAGACTAAAATTTTAGGATAACCAGACTTAAGGGAGTTGGGAGGAGCGGACGAACCAGGAGCTAAGGCCTAATCACGTGACATGCATTGAAAAATCCAAAACTAAAGGAGAAGTCAAAAGTCATTTCTTTAGCAATAATTGACAATCATGCTTCAAAATTAAAGTTGCTAGAAAAACAGAGATGGGGATAAAGAAATAGGCGAGGTCTTCAGGATCAAATAGGAAAGCTACACAATAGGAAATACTACATCCAAGAAAAGCAGAGTCAAAACACTAGAAGACAACAAAAGAATTGAAAGAAACAAGATTCTCCGAACCACTATCTACGAAAATTTTCTGTGATAATGAAGGATCCTATCCTTCAGTATTCAATATAATGTAATTTTTGAGCACTTAAGATGTGACAAGAATAAGGAATTTTAAATTCATATTTCAATTTAATTAATTGTAATAACCATTTGAGTTACCGTGTTGGGAAGTGAACCTTTATGAGGGTACAAGTATGATTTATTTATTCATCTGGAGTATTTTTCATTACCATATGGCCTCCTTCAAGGGCTCAGTCACACTGTTGCATGTCAAGCAGTTAAAAAATATATTTCCTTACTCTGAACATATGATATTATCTACTGTTTATTTCCTTGAATGGCTGTGTACAGTTAGAATAAGATTTTGGTATCAGGAGAATGCATAAAGTCAGAATATTAGATTGGTAAAACTTCCTGGGATAGCAAAAATCTCTTGTGCACTATCCAATTTGTATCTCCCAATTAATCTACTGCCAGTAGATGTTGCGTTCACTGCTAAATACCTGAGGGTAGGCATGAAAGTGTTACTTATTGTGGATGTGGTCCTAAAAAGATGACTAAGTAGAGAATTGGGACTTGCTCAATGAAGAAATGAGAACTGAAATGAAAATAACAGATAGGAAATGCAATTTATAAGGCACCATTTTTGGAATAAGTTACAGAATCTTCCAAAATAAAAAGGTGGTTTGTGTGAGTTGGCAGCTTTCTGACATTTCATATATGCGTGGTGGAGTGTTCCCCAGAGAAGAACCTGGGCTCTGCAGAGACGTTAAGCTGAATATTGATGAGTATTTATTTGTTTTTATTCCAAATTGTATGAAGAGATCATAGATCTGATGACCCTGCTCTTTGCAGATCTCAGAAAGCTTGAACTTCAAAAGCAGATCCTGAACTCTACAGACAGAGGAGAGAATACATCCACCAGCTCTAGGTTGGGAATGGGGAAAAGTGGAGGAAATTGTTTCACCTTCTCTATTCACATGAATATGACACTAATTTCAAAGAATCTGAGGAGAATGGTGCACATCATCTGTGGTAAGCACCCTGTTGTTTTATCAGTTCCTAAAATAGCACCTGCTCCATAGCTGATACTCAGTAAGCATGAGCTAAATGCCAAGCTATGTCTTCCTTAGCATGAATTGGACATTGTTCTGAAAATGGTATTGTCAGGTTGGATGAAAATGTCAGCATCCATGTGGTCCATCTGTTGTGGATTTCTGAGTCTTCTCTAAGCATGGGCGAAGATTAGGTAATGCAGCATGTTTTTGCTATCAAAAGTAGAGCACAGACTTCTGCCAAGTATGTGAGGTAGACATGCACCCACACACACTAAGCACAACTAAACACTTGGGAGGGAGAAATATATAATATATATATGATATATAAATATAAGTATATTATATTTATATATATTATATATATATATATAAAATTTTTAAAGACTGTAAGTTGAAAAGAAGGTCTATGAGGCACCACTCCAAGATACAAAGAATAATGTAGTACTTCTTGGGGTTTTCTTTTTGTTTTTTATTTATCCCAAATTTGGAGCCAAAGAAGTTAGCCAGCTAGAAATGCTCATGGATGCAGATAAGAAAAGCCCAAACTAATACATTCTCTCTCTAGCCAAGCAATAGGTAGCTAGTCTAGCAATATAGAAAACTTTTAGACAATAATTCCTCTAGTCCAAACAAACACCATAGAAAAACAGGTGGCTTCACCTTCCCCACTACCACCCCTTGCAGCAAAGGCCAAGTGTAGAGTTTAGACTTCCCCCTTTATGAAGCTACAGTGATATCTCCCCAAGATCCTGTCAGCTTTGTGCCAGAGAAGCCAGGTAGAGAGTAGAGATTTTCATCCCCACCATGACTGTAATCAGGTAACATCTTCACATCATAGGTGGAGACCATAAGAGGAGCCAGAACTTCTACCCTCAGCCAGAAGAAATGAGGTCTCTTCTATCCCTGCGGGGGTAGTGTCAGTAGAGGCCTACTGGACATTTCAGACACTCATCACTGCCCAGTGGTATTGATGCCACCTACACTGCAATACCAGCGAAGAGCATCTAGGGAGCCAGCATTCTCACCCTCACCCAGTAGTAACAGGAAATTAACACTCAAAGTGTCAGTGGTGCTAAGTTCAATGTGGCAGTAGCCTTTTCCTACATTTTCATGCCACATAGGCATCATACAAAGCTAGTTGAAAAGACTTAAATGATATTCAAGGTCTCAAACACAACACCAAGCCACCCAAACCTCTAGCAAACTATAGCTGAAGAGAGCAATGAGACAAAATGCCCAATATCAGGAATGAAACAAGAGATGTCACTATGGTTGTGGAGACACCAAAAAATAATAAAGGTGAACAACTCTTATGAACAGCTCCACCCATCTGTTATCTAGATGAAATGGACTAATTTATTGAAAAAAACAACCTATTTTAATTCACTTACACAACTTACATAATCCTATATGAAGGAAATTTAATTTGTGATTAAAAATTCCCAAAACAGAAATTGCCAGGCCTGTAGGAGTTCACATGGATTTTGGAAAATATTCAAAGAAAAATTAACAGCAATTTTATAATATCACTTCCAATTTACAGAAGGCCAGAAAATGCTTCCCAATGCATTTTATGAAGCTAACATTACCGTGATACCAAAGCCTGACAAAAACAATGCAAAAAGCAGCCATCTCAAAATATTATTCTATTTTTATATGGAAAGTCAAAAGAACTAGATTAGCTAAAATTATTTTATAAAATAAAAATGCTTAACCATAATTTAACAAACAGAATTCAGTAACATATAAATTATGTACGATGTCCAAGTGGGATATGTTCAAGGGTGGAAAGGTAGTTTAATCTTCAAAAATCAATCAACAGAGCAGGGCTGAGGCCCAGAGCTTGGACAGGTGCAGTGGGCATGGTGATGTGTGTCTTGTGCACTTGCACCAGCTATGCAAGTACCCCTTCCAGCAGGTGGTCCCCAGCTTCCTACAAAAGTATCCTAACCCCATGGATAAAAACGTCATCTCTGTAAAAACTATGGAGGAAAGAAAAGATGAAACACCAAGAATCATCTGTAGAAAGAGGACTGCAATCTGTCAGAATGTGATTCTGGAAATTTTAAGAAAGGTGAGTTTTAAAGGTACCCAGGATCCTGTTAGAAGAAGAATCATGGCTCAGTCTTCAGAAAGAAACTCGGCTATATGGAGTCACTGCCTTACATGGACACAGTATGCATCTATGAAGGAAAAATCTGTCTTTAAGGAAAGTATGGAAAATCCAAATTGGACAGAGTTCATTCAAAGAGGCAGGATTTCAACGACAGGGGCTGGATTTCTCAACTGTGTTTTAGAAACTTTTACCAGCACTTTGTTAAAACAGGGAGCCCCGAAGGGAATCAGAATAATGGAGACGCTGCTGAAGGAACAGTGCAGTGCCCCCTTAGCCAAATAAAGAATCACCAGGGAGCTACATATCTGTCTTCTTTTATTATTTTTTTCCTCTTCTTTTTTTTTTTTCTCCTCAAGAATCACTTCTTAGCTACAGCATCAGCACCATTCCTGGAATACAGGCTTGATTATATAGTGTCAGCAGTTTAAAGAAGAGGACAGTATCCTATCAGGACTTAACATGACACATTCCCCTTGGAGCTTCTTCAGATAGTGGGACTCATGGAAATGAGGCCTTCTAACTGGAGTTTTATGATGCAGTCACTACAATTTTACAAATAAAGGAAAAACCCATGTAAGATGAAAAAAATCAATCAATATAATCCCCAATGTGACAAAGCAAAAAAAAAAAAAAAAAAAAAAAAAAAAAAAAAAAAAAAAAAAAAAAAAAAAAAAACACACCATCATATCAACCAATGTAGAAAAATGTTTTATAAAATTCACTGCTCATTCATACCAAAATTTTTTAACTCAGAAAAACAGGAATACAAGGAAATTTCTTCAACTGATAAGTATCAATCAAAATGTTACAATCAGCCTTATACTTAATTGTGAAAGACTGAATCCTTTCCCCATAAAATTGAGAATAACATAAGCAAGTCTGTTTTTCACAGCTCTCACTCAAAAGAGTACTATCTTTGCCAGGTCGATAAACTAGAAAAAGAAATAAAAGTCATACAAATGAGGTGTCCCTATTTATAGATGAGCTGAAGAACTACTAGTACAGAGAAGACACCAGAGAAAGCCACACAAAAATTTTACAACTAGGGCTGGGGATTTAGCTCAGCAGCATATGCGCCTGCCTTGCTAGTGCTCAGTTGTGAGTTTGATCCCTCGTACCAAAAAAAAAAAAAAAAAAAATTGACCAACTGGTTAGTGAATATAATATAAGTACTACACAAAGTAAATGAAACTAAAATTATATTTTTATGTATTAGCAGTGAACAGCTGGACAAAAGTTTAACAGTATAACCACAAATATATAAATACATATTTACATGTGTTTAGACCTATTTCCATGTGCAAATATTATATGTATATTTATATATACATGACATGTGCAGAATATAGTATAACTAAACAACATAAAATATAATTACAAATATATATTTGTATATAAGTATGTACAGAATGTCTATAACTACACAATACTGATGAAAGAAATCAAAGAGGATTTAAATAGATGAAATACCAGGGTCAAGTATTGAAAGACTCATCACAATACACAATTATCTCAAAATGATTCACAAGCTTAACTCAGTAACTGTAAAAAGTTTCAATTATTTTTATGGATATTGATGAGATTATTCTATTTTTATATGGAAAGTCAAAGAACTAGATTAGCTAAAATTATTTTATAAAAATAATAAAGTATGAGAGATAACTCTATATAATTTTAAGACTTACCATACCATAGTAATCAACTGTGTATGGTTTTGGTGAAAGTATAAAAACCACATCAACAAAACAGAATGCAGTAACCAAAAATAGACTCACACAAATACACCAACTTATTTTTGGCCAATTTGTCAACAAAATTCAATATAGTCTTTTCAACACATGGCACTGGGGTAATTGAATATCCATAGAGAAAAAAGATGAACCTCGTTCTAAGTCTCACACTTTATATAAAAATTAACTCAAAATAGAACATGAGCCTAAATATAAAATATAAAGCAATAACATATCAGAAAAATCATAAAGGAACATCTTTCAGATCCACAGCTAGACAAACTGTTTTTAAATTTTACACTAAGAGCACAATCCTTAAAATGAAAATCAATAAACTATATCAAATTTTAAAAGTTTTGCTTTTCAGAAGTCCTTAATAAAAGGATGAGTAGATGGCCTATAGAACAGGGAGAAATATTTTCAAATCACATGTATTTTTAAAAAATATAAATGCCCTCACAACCACAAGAAAGCAAACCATACAATTAGGGTACACACAAAGGATATGAAGAGACATTTTACGAAAGAAAATATAGAGAGGTCAATAAATACATAAAAAGATGTTCAAAATTATTAGCATTAGATAAATGGAAATTTAAACCACAATAAGATACCACTACACCCATATCAAAGTGATTGAAATTTTAAAAAAATTGGCAGCACCACACACTTACTAGGATATGAACATCTGACTCACACCCTGCTAAAAAGAATGTAAAATACTATAGCTACTGTGGTAGAGCTTGGCAATTTCTTTATCAGCTGCATTTCTAGGGATTTGCTCCTGAAAATTTAAGAGTGATTTTCACTGACAAACCTATGTAGCAGTTTTATTCATAATAGCAACAGTTCCTGTCCCTTCAAGAAGAGTGACCCCGCTGGAACAAGCCTGGCCAGTCATACACCTTGTGTAGCGTATCTAGCTGCAATCCCCTCACCATTTTCCTCAACGGTAAATACCAAGGTTCCCCAAGAAAAACTGGTCATCCCAGATCCCTGCTTGTACCTCAGCTTTGTCTCTTGCTCTTCCTTCTCACCATATTCCATAACTCCAGGCAGGAGATCAGGTACTCACCAAAGAGTCCTCAATGGTGGTCCATCCGTGCCATGAAATACATTTCTGCAGGGACAAAGAAGGAACCGCGACGCACAGAACAGCCTCAACAAATCTCCAGAAAATGATGCTGAGTGGAAACTAATATTTGGAAATCACAAAATTACAGAAACAGAAAATACAGTAGAGATTGACATAGAGGAGTGTAGAAGTGGGTGTAGGTGTGATTATAAAAGATTTTTGTGTTGGTAGAAATGCCTTGTATCTTGACAGTGTCAATGTCATCTTTTTTAATATTGTTTATAATTTTACATGCTATCCTTAAAAGGGGATCAGGTAAAGGATATATGAGGCCACTATTATTTCTTAGAAGTGCATATGAATTTACAATCAATTGAAGGAGTTTTAATAACAGAACTAAATCAGCAAATGTAGAACACAAAAACTATTCAGAGTCAGAACAGAGAACAGAACTTTCTCGAAATGGAGTTTTGGGCACCATTTAATAGCTACATGTATTTAAAGGTATCACATGAAAAAGGAAGAAAAGACATTTTTGCTTTAAAAGATGAAACTGAAAGAAAACTGCAGTGCTAGAAAAACAGATTAAGGCTCAGCATAGCGAAAGAGCTTTTCAGTAGCAAGCTAAGGGATGTCCAGAACCAGAACAGGTTGCCCAGAGAAGTGAGCTTCCATCTGATGTGTTTAGGGAGAAGGAACACTTGGAGGAGGTTGGATCTCCTCAGGGAATCTCAGATTCAAATGTCAGCAGAAGCTGGATGATGAGCGCGCACCACTACCACATGCGACGAGAGAAAATAAAGAGGCAACAGGGGCAGCGGGCTGGGGAGCATTGGGGAGGCCATCTGCCTCTCCGCTCTGGACATCACTTATACGAATGTTGACCTGATGCTGCTAAATCATCAGGTGTTTCAAGACAAGTTGGAAATCCAGCTTTTTATATGAATTCAGCCAATAATTAAAACATACTTCTTAGATTGCATATCAAGTTCAAATATTTATGGGATCTAAAACCATATAGACAAAATAACTTACCTGAATTTTATTCTATTCTTTAATATTAGCACTAACCATGAAAAAGCAGCCTCTATCTTCTTTACATCCCAAAATTTTAATTTCTAAAACATTTTATGTTGATAAACCATAGTAAGTTAGTTCCAGGAAAATATCTTAAGAGTCTATATCTCATTTGCTGCAATTTGTATTTGATATCAAGGCTGCAGTTAGAACAATCTCTTTCCGCTAAACCTTACGTATAGTATGTCAACCTACACCCTCTTTGGAGCCTCAATTTAAGACAGCTTTAATTTTCTTGCTGTATATATCATTTTTATCAATGATGCAGGCAAATAGTGATGTATTAACTTTTATTGTTCTTACGCACTTCATAAGAATGTGTCTTTTCCTGACATGATTAGAACTTTCTTGAGGGAACATAGAAAGTCCTAAATTTTATTTTTCTATGTTTGTTATTGGTTACCATGGTTGGAATCATATAGCACATGCTCAAAAATAGATATTTTCCACCAGACTCCATGTCAAATAAAATAATTAAATGTATTCCCAGACTAAAGGAGAAAAATTGAGAAGGTGAGCTGGAAGGTGAATTCAGCCCCACCCTTTGGACTCCTAAAATCAGCACCATCGCAAGTTCCCAGTCTATCAAGAGGTTTTTCCTGCCTGAATTTTCAGCACCAATTGTTTCCCCAGTAATCTCTTGGACTTCTCCAACAGGCCTGGTTGAGGATATCCATTCACAGCCTTCAAATCCAAAAAGAAACAAAGAAATAATCAAGCTGTCTCTGTGTTCCAGAGATGCTGTGACCTTGAGATGAATTTGCATTATAGGGCAAGTTAGATGGCATTGATCAGTCAGCACAAGAGATCAAACACACATATTCATTATTTTTCTTTTCTTTCAATTTCATGGAGATGTTATGGTACAGTGTCTACCATATAGAGGTCATTGGAAGGTCCTGAGGCAGACAGAGTTTCTATAAATCAGGTGGAGTAATGAAAATATGGCAAATGGCAGCTGACAACAGAGAAAAGCACTAGTCCAAGCTAACAAGACCTTCAATTTCCCACTAAGCCATCAGGTGCTGATATTTTGAGCTGTGAAAATAATTTGGTGCTCAAAGAACATAGAATTACCAGAATTCAGACAATTTTATGCTAAAGAAACACACACACACACACATACACACACACATATCCTTTACCCATCAAATAAAATGAAAAAAAATTTAAAAGGCTGTCTACAGATCTTTGATAATCAAATATAATACTTTTATAACAGGTAGCAAATGATAAAGCTCAGTATAATTGATGTCTAGAGAACCTTAATTAATATCTCTCAATATAGAAGGGAGCAATGTAGATGCACTCACTACCAAATGAAAACATGAATGAAAATATTACATAATGGTACAAAAATTACACTGATAAACATGTTTAAAAGTGCAATAATTTTTAGTTCCATGAAAAAAAGTCTGAAAATCAGTTTCATCATTACCTATATACAGAGAGAAAAGAGATGTTAACTATAGTCAACTGGACTCCACCCAAGCCCCTATTTTCCAAGAATAGCGATGGTAATGTTTCCACGACTGCAGGAATTGCGATCCCTGTTCCTTGCCAGTGAAATAGGCAGCTGAGTTAGATAGAAATATTATAGATAGGCAGATATGGGACCAGATACCTTGCAGCTTTGAAGAGTACAGAGGTATCCCTTGCAGGCAAGATCTCAAGACTAAAGGCAAAACAAATGCAAACACACCCCACCTATAAACATCAGGAATTTATATTCTAAATAGGAATCAATCACCTGGAGGAAGCCAGCAGGAGCCATTAATCTAACCCCTTACCAGCAAGGACCCTGTTCTGTATTCATGCCCACTTGCAACGTGACTCACCTCCCCATTTGATCCCAACTTAATCAATTTTACCTGAGCAATTACATTTGTAATCTTATTGGTTAACCATAGTTCTGTCCCATCTCATGCCCATCTTGTGAGTTCCCATTTTCCCCACCTTGGATCCACCTCACCTCTATAAAAATCCCCGGAAAAGGCAGGATCCTTGGCAACCCACTCGGGACTTCTTCGATCTCGCTCTCAGACAAAAACTTTCTTTCTCTCAATCAATGTATTCTGCTCTTCACCTCCATTGTTCCTAAAATTCATTCTTCAATTTTAGAGAACACAAACTCTTACCGGACATCTAGTAGGTAGGGAGTTTCTTTCCCCTATATCACCAGGAGGTCTCATTGCCTTTAACTTTTCCTTGCTTCTATCAGACTTCACACTTGGTGCATTCCTTGGTCCAAATTGTTGTTTCTTTCTCCTTCTCCACTGATGCGATAACAGTTATTTGGCATTCTTGAATGTGTTGATTTGTAGAAAGACACAGAAAAGAAAACTAAAAAAAGGCCTGTATCCTGCTGAGCATTTCAGCTTCAGAATTCACTTCTGAGGACACAGGCTGCCTTGGGAATGGTCGACCACAATTCCTGGGGTTCCAGTATGGAGACCTCAATACTACAGCAGGCTCCTCAGATCTTGAAACGCCACAGAGCAGTACAAAGTAGCGAAATATGCTCCCTCGTATTTCATGCCACCTTTCAGTCCTGAAAGAACAAAGGTTAGACAATTTCCCTCAAAGCACAGTTTTTGTGATAACTTTCAGTGTTAGATCCGAGTTCAATGAGAGCAGCAGAGACAGGGTACTTGGGTTTTTTTATTTTCTTTTCAAACTATTACAGGAAAGAAAGTCAGAGTCTTGTTTACCTGAATTTCTGGAACAGCTTCTTCACTGACCATCTTCTTCTACCCTTTGCCCCCTCAAAAGCAACCAAGGTAAAGCTTTAAAATGCATTAGATGGGGACGCTTCTCTGCTTAGAGGGCAAGGACTCAGCCTCCAGTTAGGAAGAGCACCACACTGTCTGTGCCCCACCTACCCCTTAGGGAGTTAACCTCATCTGCTGCTGCTCCTTCTCTCCCTGCCTCTCTCTACTCCAGCCACTGCAGTCTCTTTCCTATTCCTAGAACACCTGGCAGGCTTTTAAGTATTATTCTAGAAAGAAGAAAAACATGTTAACAACATAATTGTAATTTCCAATCATGTCAAACCCTGCATGTTTTCTGAATTCTAACACATAGAATTCTCCTTCACCTCAGATTCATGGAAGACCTTCAGTACTTGTAAAATAAAGGCAAGCTGTGAAGTTTCAGGTGAACGCAAGTTTAAAAATGATTAGAACATGTGGAGAGAGGGAATCATTTTTAATTGGCTTCATCTAGGACACCTGAGCTGCCTTTACTCTCAGACATATTACTTCCACCTTCATATATTAAGACACAGGCACTAGAAATTTAGAGCGATATCAGACCATCCCCTGGAACACTGGCTTACAATTCCAACTCTGCTGATATCAATTAGGCAAACTCCTTCATGGATCTGGATACTTGAAGGGCTGGTAACGCTCTGGTTTCAAGCCTTTACCCCCAATTGGTGCTAGCTGGTCTCCTACGGATGCATTTTGCTCCTTTTTTCTAATCGCCTTGCTCTCTGGGTTGCTTGACCTAGCAGGCTGAGTCGTTCTTTGAGCTTGTCCTTTGACCTTTGTCTGATTGTCCAAATCCAGCCAATGTGGTAGATCCAGACATATACACATCCCTTAGATTTTCTCAGAAATACATGTTTACTACCTGTAGCGAGTGCTATCAGCAGACAGTCCCCAGTGTCACCTCCTTCAAAGACTGCCTCAACTCCAAAGTGCTCTGTACATTTTAACATCTCCTTTGGAACAACATCACTGATGGCCCGAGAATGAACTCTCAAAGGCAGCTTGTGCTATGGAGTTCCTTGCCAATGGGCCAAGGTCTCGCCAATCCAAATCTCTCTCTGCCCAAACTGTTTCCACTTGCTTTTTTATTTTTAAACAGGTGCTGATTCCTAATAAACATTTTATCTCTCTGAACACGGTGTCATGATCCACTCTGGAGAACCCATCTGACAATAACCTCTAGCTGTCCTAATTAGCAGAAGACATTAGAACAGCAGAAATACATGAGCAACATCATATGGCTGAGCCGTCAATGAAGTAATGCTAAGAACAGTGATAAGTCCCAGCTCTATTATCTGTTCTTAAGACCAGGTAATGAAAAAAGAAAAACTACTTTGCTCTCTTACACCTTTACACTGAAAATCTCTTCATTTTCCTTCATTTCAAGTTGATAATTCTTTTACAAAAATCAAGAAATCAATGATCAGAGCATTGTTAGTTTCCGAGTGAGCACCTAGCAGACCTGCGCTTACCACCTCTTAGAATTTAAAAGAATTTCACCCTGAAATTGGTATATTAAATATCCATTTGTCAGATGCTCACTTTCAAATATATAACCTTCGGTTTTAAATTTTAGGATAGAAGGGTCCATTTTATTTCAAGATACAGTGAATTTTCTTTTAGTATTTCTGCTGCTGGTTTGTATTTAGTCCTACTTTAATGTGATCTTTCTTTATATTACTTGAGATAAAACTGTCTTTAGTCCAACGCAGTTCATACTGAGAAGACACCTTAGCTGTATCCAAAACCATGCATAGGCATTGCCTTCTCTTTGCCTGAGGGCAACCATAGTTAGCACTTTCCAAATCCCCTCTAGTCACCATGCCATCCTCTGAGTGCCTGATTTCTGTTCCAAGCTGCTGGGCTTGGCCCCTCAGGAGCAGTTCTGAATTCCAAAGGCTGCTTGTTTGAAAATTCATGAGCTCCTCAAAGATGCAGCTCCTTTTTTGGCTGCCCCGCTGCTCAGTTAGTTCAGACAACAAGCTGCTTAGGGATGGATAATTTTTCCTCTTAGCTGCCAAAACCTATGGAGGGGGGCTGGTATTTTACTGCTATTGTGGAATTTTCAGAAGTTTGGAAAACAGAGGATTTTATTTTTTTGTTTTGTTTTGATATAGAACATTTTGACAATGGATTTGGCAGGGAGACAAAAAAATCTCCATGCTTGTAAACCAGAATAACATTTGCAGCCATCTGGCTTCCGTGTAGCACCCTGTGAGTGAGATAGATATAAAAACAGTTAGCAGCTAAGGTTTAAAATGGCTTTCCCGTTAGTGTCTGCACTGAATTATCCCACGATAGACACGAGGCAATGAAGGAGTCACTGATTCTTCATCAGCACACTTACAATAAAAATTGTCTGACACTGCCTTAATTTCTTAAGTTCTCAATCTTTCCCCACTACCTTCACCATTGATCACCCAGAGTTCTAGACTCATTTTTTCCTAAAAATAACATCTTCCATTTTTACACACTTTAAAACTTAGTAAAAGATCCACTGTATGCCTAGACAGGCTGATTATGTGCCCGATTGATTGTGACAGGGCTTGAATCTATACAGGGAAATTTTAAAACAATGTAACAGGAATCCCTTTTTTCTCTACATGTCAAATCTCGGTCTTTACAGGATAAGCATTAGGTATTTAAATAGGTTATCTTGAAGTGAAACAAATAAAATGATTCTAAATACTGAAAGTATGGTTCTTTTAAATCAGAAACTATGCCTTTTACCTCTTTGAAATTATTCAGTTATTTAATATAATAATCATCTGTGCATATCAAGATATATGCATAGTGTCTCTAACTTGGTCTCTTGTCAATTTCCAGTACAACAACAGGAGAAAAAAATGACATGCAGTGCCCTAGAAACAAATTTAGAGAGGTTATGCTGAGATGAAAAAAGTACAAGTGAGACAGTTCAGGTTTTTCTTTATTAAATTTGCCCCCCTCATTCGTTCCTATCTGTCAAAAAAGCATGATCTACTGGTAACGTGGAAAGAGGCTTTCTGTTGTCACTTATTTCGCACTTTTTAGCTAAAGTAGCTTTTTTTTTTTAACCTAAGCCTTTTAGAGATGTCTCACTTAAGCTGTCAAGTTTGGAAATTTTGAGCTAGAAGAAATCAACAAGAATCTTCTCAAACACATTAGCATGTTGAAAGAAGATGATGTAAATAGTCGAGTCCTTGGCAACATGAATTTCCCCTGTACTGGAGCACGTTTTCCAGCGCAGCTAAGATATTAACAAGTAATGGTTTCATGCACTTGAGGTGGTGATTTATGAAGTTGCTTCCTGATTTAATAGAGTGCTAGAAAAGATTGTTGTTGTACCAACTAAAAAGAATCATAAAGTGGTAATGAATGTTATGAAACTTCATGAATATTTCATCGGAAGATGGGCTATTAGATTTATTTTAAGGTTAAAAAACACATAGACTATAAATCAGATGCATGATGTAGTTACTTAAAGTTCATAGTTGGTGAGAACTATTTACACATTAGGCAAAGCTTTCTGTGGGTGTCTATCCAGTCACATGTTTGAACTCAGCTAAGATAAAAGATAAAAAATCAGTTTTAAAATAAATCACTTTTTAAAGGATCATCAAAGATTGCTAGGGAGGATTAGAAGTATTTTTGAAACAAGATTGCTTTGTTAAAACTTTATCATTAACATTATTAAGAATTCAAAACTGTAATCAATATTCAGTAAGAAGATACCACAAGGCTATTATGTTACTATAAAATGAGATAATGAGCATACATTTATTCTTTGGCTTTGAATCTCAAATATAATCATCATTTATACTAATTTAATATAATACCAGGTTTGAAGCAATTTTTCATTTGGAATATTTATAGTCAGCTTAAAATGCATTACTTATTTTGTTAGATAATTATTTTCCCCAGCTTCCACTAATCATATAGAAATAAAATTTTGCTTAATGTTTATGGAATTTTTCTCCCAGCTTGGCAGCTAACTAAAACCAAAGCCCTTAATTCCATAGATTAAATTTCTCTCCTTTCTTATGATTGCCAAAGAGTAGCATGTTATTTAAATGTGGAGATAAAGTTTTGCCAATTCTTTGTCTGTCAGTGGAAATGGAAGCCTAAATGCTTATTCGTTTGTTTGGTTGGTCACCCGCAAGCACTTCTGAGTTTACCTTCTGCCGTCTATCTTGCTAGGTGATGGAGACAAAATGGTAGATCAGACAGACAAGATCTCTAGCCTATAAAGCATTTTCATAATGTCACAAATAAGTAATAATTAAACTGTGATGGCTGATTTCTAGAGGTGTGTGAGCACATGAGAGGGGAAAACATCTCAGAGGTCAAAGCTGGCATATTGGGAAAAAAAACGCCTCTGAGGTGAAAGCTACCTAAATAATGAGTAAAATCATGGAAAGCAAGATGCAAAGGGAATTTCTGTTTTAGCATTTTGAAGACCCAGCCATGTCTTTCCAGTATCTCCCTGAAAGAGCTAAAGTCATCATACTACAGTGATATATGCATTCCCATGTTTGTAGCCTCACAACTCACAATAGGTAAATTATGGAAATCACCTGCCTGCCCATCAACAGATAAATATGTAAAGAGAATGTGGTATATATACATAATGGAGTCCTGTTCAGCAAGAAAGAAGGATAACTTTGAGTCATTTGTAGGAAATGGATGGATCTGAGACCATAGTACTAAGTGAAATAAGTTAGACACAGGTTAAATACCTCATGGTTTCTCTACTATTAGATGTTAAAACATAAATAATTTAAAAAAAACTAAATGAAATAAATGTTAAGAAACAGAGGTAAATGCTGTAGAGATCGGGAAGGGATCTGGGGAAGGAGGGAGCTGGGAAGAAAGGGGGGATTAAAATGATCAAGCTGTGATATATATATATATATATATATATATATATATATATATATCTCAACCCTCAAGTTGAATGTAATCACTGTATATCACAAATATACACTAAGAAAAAACTCACAAATATATGCTAATAAAAAATCTATGAGGAAAATAAAGTGCAGACTAATAGGAAAAAACACATGATCATCAGAGGACCCAAGGGAGGTTTGTAATGGTCAGATTGTGTTGAACACGGGTTGTTGTATATAAAGAAAAGGAGAAAAACAAAGATACAAGATGTCTACAAGTCCTTCAGGAGCCTGAATTCCTTCTCAGAGCAATGTGTTTCACTGCGGAGCCTTCCGGAGTATGGTGATATAACTACAGTCTCATTTATCTTGTTCAAAGTCTAATTTCTTATGTAGTAGGAAAATCATTGAATACATCTATTGTTTGAAGTAAAATGAAAACCAAAAATTTGATCAGATATTATAAGTCAAAGAATGATGAGTTTTGAATGGGGTTTACAGAGTGCAAAGGAAAATTAGATCATTTATAGAAAACCTAGAACATCTGCAACGCTCTTGACTGGCATAAAAGAGAGTGATCAAATAGATACACCGCACTTCTCTAAAATTAGTCAGATTGCAGTTCATTACTCTGAAGAAGTTCCTAACAAGCATGGAGGTATTCCACAGTTAGGTCATTGAATATTTTTATGAAGGACTTAACAATAAAAATTATTCTTCATTTTAAGGAAGAAATGTAACTTGCGTTCTAAAGAAATCATATCCCTAAAGTGTACCTCTCTCTATCTTTCATTGTGTACATAAAAGTGAAGTATTAGGATAATGATTAACATTGATTAAGAAGGCATAATATGCTAGCACCTGGCTTGAGTCTTATAAATAGATTGGTTTATTTCCTCCTTATTTTACAATCTGTTCAGTGAGTTCTATGACTATTCCTAGTTTAAAGATGAGGAAATGAAGTACAGTCAAGCAATTTTCCCAAGTCACAGTCAATGAGGGGCAAACTGGAGCTGACAGTGGTTGCCCCATTGTTCTCTGTCCTGACACCCTGCAGAGCAGTGCAGATTATGTAGTTCCCCAGTGAGAAATGGCTTGGAAATACAAACGGAAATTACCACAGAAAGGTGGTATTCCACCTACCCTTGGATAGTTTTACATTCAGTCATGCGAACATTCATATGAGGATAGGAAGAAAAATCAAATTTGATTTTCTGCAAGGCAAACATACTTTGGCTGGTTCAACACTCAGACCATTGTCCTTACTCAATGGTTATATCATCTATGAGAGAATATGCTTTTTAAAATAATTCCCTTCACAGAGAATATATCACACTGAACTGTCACTAACATTAGTTTTAACTGGGTTATAATATTATTACCTACTATATGTCACAGCTTTCATTCAAAATAGAAATTGTATTTTTAGTTTCTCCAAGTGTAAATCTCCCAGATAAGACACATTACATGTTTAAGCCAAGGTCCAAGGAAAAATATCACAGCTTCCCTGGCACAGAGGGCCATTTGTTCAGTGTTCTGACCTGTTCCCGCCTAAAGAACAAGGGGCGCATAGGATGACAAAAGGTTTCCAGGAGAAAAGAATTTATAGTCAGAATCAGTTTTCTCTGTTTTCTTTCATTGTGAATGAATACAAAGAATAATCTTGCTGCTATCACAAATGCAGCAACCTGAGCCATTAAATCGACAGTGTGATCTATCCCACTTCACACTGCTTTATAAGCAAAATGTATCATTCTTCGGGAGCTTTCTTCTGGTTAAATAATTGGAGAAATATATCTCTTGCCATTACTTTTATTGATAAAACACACCGTGTCATCTTAATTCATCCTTGCCCTGCTCTATTTTATCATCCACCAAGCGATTGGGATTCTGATCACCCTGCACTCTGCTGTCAGATTGAAAGCCTCTGTCTACTCATCTGTTATTCTTCACGAAGCAAGGCACCAGTGGAACATCTGTTTTCCCACTGAATCTTCAGCAGAGACTCTAATTCCAGAAAGCAGTAACCTTGGGGTTCTCTTAGAAACTCTTGGGGTTCCTGCTATGTTAATGCTTGAAGCTATCTAACAGAATTAATGGGCAAAGTCCTGCTTTTCTATTTTCATTTTCAAAATCTAATTTGGAGTTTAAGAGTTTCGTGAAACAATAACAATGTTTTACTGATTTTTGACACTAATCATGTGTTTTAGAAGGCTGGAATTTTTAGTTCTATGTCTTAAACTGTATACACCTCTTCCTTTATTGATATCCATCTATGCTCATATCTTATTTTAATCTCAGAACACCAAGGACATTTATTTTGTCTGACTCTATTATTTTGATGAAGTTTTACATTTCTAATAAAAAATATAATACACAATTTCTATTCAAAATTGGCATGCTTGAATATTTTGCTAGTGTTTCTTGATGGAATATGTTGAAAATCCATTTATCCACTTAGTAGAGAAGAGACGATAAATGAATGCAAATCAGAAGCTGACTGTGGTTGAGCACAAGTGAGAGAAATAGATAATCTAGAATATTTGTAGTTATTAGTCATTTGAATAATTAGTTACAGTTTATGCTGAAAGCCAAATTTAGTATTTTAAACTGATGTGTATTTGTGTATTTTAACACAGAAACATGTATACATATAGATTGAGTATCCTTATTTCAGATTTTAGATTTTGATTTTGATTTAGGAATATTTGCAGATGTATGCTGATTGATACCTGAGACATGTCTAAATACAAAATTTATGTTTCACATGGCCTATAAAAAGGGAAATTGCAAAATATGGTGAATTTTTTAAAAATTATTACAGTTGGGGCCGGGGGTTTAGCACAGCAACATAAGTGCCTGCTTGGCAAATGCAAGGTCATGAGTTCGATCCCCAACACCAAAAAAAACAAAAAACAAAAAACAAAGGACTATTGGGGCTGTGGATTTAGCTCAGTAGCTTAAGTGTCTGCCTGGCAAGCACAAGTTCATGAGTTCGATCCCCAGTACAAAAAAAAAAAAAAACCTTCCTTTAGCTTTCACATTAAAATCAAGAATAATACAAGGATGTCCACTATCACCACTCCTTTTCAATATAGTTCTGGAAATACTAGCCAGGGCAATAAGACAAGAGAGAGAAATAAAAGGAATAAAGATAGGAAAGGAAGAAGTTAAACTATCACTATTTGCAGATAATATGATACTCTATATAGAAGACCCAAAAAACTCCATTAAAAGACTATAAGAGGTAATAAACAAATTCAGCAGTGTAGCTGGCTAAAAAGTCAATGCTCAAAAATCAGTAGCATTCCTGTACACAAACAAGAAACTCACTGAGAGAGAAATTAAGGAAATATTGCCCTTCACAATAGCATCTAAAAAAATGAAATACATAGGAATCAACCTAACTAAGAATGTAAAAGACCTAGATAGTGAAAATTATGCTACTCTATAAAAAGGCGATTGAAGAGGCTATTAGAAAATGGAAGGATATTCCTTGCTCTTGGCTAGGAAGAGCCAACATTGTGAAAATGGCCATACTCCCAAAATTGTTATATAGATTTAATGCAATCTCAATCAAAATATCATTGACATACCTCACAGATCTAGAGAAAACACTCCTAAAATTCATTTGGAAACAGAAGAAACCTAGAATAGCAAAGGCAATTCTGGGCAATAAAGGCAAGGCAGGAGACATCTCAATTCCTGACTTGAAACTCTACAAAGCCACAGTGATAAAATCAACATGGTACTGGCAAAGAAATAGACCTGAGGACCAATGGGACAGATTAGAAGATGCAAGTATAAGTACAAAGACACTCAGCCACCTGATATTTGACAAAGGGGCTAAACGTGTTCACTGGAAGAAGGATAGCCTCTTTAATAAATGGTGTTGGAAAAATTGGCTCTCCACATGCAGAAGACTGAAACTAGATCCATGCCTATCACCGTGCACAAAACTAAAGTCTAAATGGATCAAAGACCTAAACATTAAAACAGAAATACTAAATCTACTGGAAGATAAAGTAGGTAGAAGTCTTGGACAGACTTGGACAGAGGTAGGCAGAGAATTCATGAACAAAACGCAAACTGCACGGGAAACGCTCCAGAGAATCAACAACTGGGATCTCATATTATTGAAAAGTTTCTGCACTTCAAAAGATATCACCAAAAGAGTGAAAAGAAAACCCACAGAATGGGAAAGAATTTTAGCTAGCAACCCCTCAGACAAAGGACATATCAAGAACATATAAAGAACTGAAAATCATCAAGCTGCCCAAATTCAAAGATCCTCTCCAAAAATGGGCATCTAAGATGAACACACAGTTGTCATATTAAGATATAAAAATGACAAATAAATACATGAAGAAATGTTCATCATCACTGGCCATTCAAGAAATGCAAATTAAACAAAACTGAGATTTCATTTCTCTCCAGAAAGAATAGCTGCCATGAAGAAATCAACTGATAACAAATGTTGGCAAGGCTGCAGAGAAAAAGGAACACTGCTCCACTGTTGGTAGGAGTGTAGACTTGTGCACCCACTGTGGAAATCAGTATGGAGAATTCTCAGGGGACTAGGAGTGGAAGCTCCATTCAACCCAGCTATTCCCCTCCTGGGTATTTTCCCAGAAAAACTGAAAAGGTCATATCACAGTGATATATGTGCACCCATGTTCATAGCAGCACAGTTTGTAATAGTTAAGTCTTGGAAACAATCAAGATGCCCATCAACCGCAGAGTGGATGAAAAAGATGTGGTATTTTTATACAATGGAATATTATTCAGCTGTGAAGAAGGATGGTCTTGAGGCTTTCATAGGTCAATGGAGACAACTTGAGACTATCCTCATTAGTGAAATAAATAAGAATCATATTTATAAATATTGCATTGTGTCTCTAGTGTAGAAAGGAATAAGAAATGTAGGAGTAATAAAACCCCAAATGTGTAATTGCTACTGTAAAAAAGAGAGAAGAAAGTGCTCTAAAGGATATAATTGCATTGTATGTTTAAGTGTGTAAGATGAATGATTATATTACTGTTTTGCTAGATCATGGAGCAGAACTGTTAACAGTCTCATTGTTTGAATGTGTACTTTGTATATTTTAATTTTGTAACTTGAACAACTATTTCCTAGATGACAGTATCTAAGTTATCAAGTGATGATTTTTTAGTGTTTTTTGTTCTTTTCTTTTTTTCCTTGGAATTCTGTATTGTTGCTACCATTTTTTCTGTTTTGTTTTGGTTTGTTTTCCCTTTAAATAATTTTTTTTTAAATTATTACAGTCAAAAACACATTGCAAAGAATAATAGGATAAATACATTCAAAATGGAGGCGATTATTTTGATAATTCATATCCTTACACTCTCTACTGTAATAAACTATTTTATTTGAACATTCACCATATCTTTTGGTCATACCTTGTTGACTAAATGTTTATGGTAGTTTCCATCAATAAAAACATTAAAGTATGTCTTTTATTCACCTATTCATCCTGTTCACCAGATCTGACACTGTGTGCTTTCTGGGTCATCCCCAAGGGCAAAAAAGTAGTCATGAAAGGTAAATTTTTTAACTGACTTAGGACATCTAGGAAGCCATTGCAGTACAATTAAATATACTCATGAAAAAGAACTTATGGAACTGTTTCCAAAAGTGACCAGAACAATGGGATAAATCTGTGTGAAGTAAGGGAGAACATTCTGAAAGAGACTAATGGTAATGTCTTTTATTATAATAAGTATCTTTTAATTTACATATTGACCCTATATTGATCACATATCATAAACATATATAACCTGAGCATAATTTAATACAATATTTTTATTGCAATTTGTAATTCAATGGCAACCCATCACAAGGTCAGGAGTGGACGTTTCCACTTGTGATGCCATGTTGATACTCATTAAATTTCAAGTTTGAAATTTTTCCAGATTTTGAATTTTTTAGTAGGCATGTGTAACTTTTGATTTAAGTATAATATTCATATACATAAACATTATAATAGAACCATAAAATTGGTATCAAAAGCAACGTGCTGATTCTACTGATTCATTATGCATTTTTTCAAAACAGTCCACCCAAAACACAGTGGTTTACAACGATGATTTACTATTTTTTCATAAGTTTGTCAGTTGATAGAACTCAACTGGGAATTTCTTCCTTCCTGGATAGCATCAGCTAGGTCACCTCAGCTGCATTCAGCTGATAGCCAAAGTTAACTGAGAAATAGAAGAAAGCATTACTTACATTGTCTAGTGCTTGGTTCTTGTCACATGACTCCACCTAGCTTGCACTTCTTCACAGTGCTGTGGCCTCAGGAGAGTCAGATCTGTATGCAGCAGTTGGTTTCAAGGAAAAGAAAATGAAAGTTACCCACCCTCTCTACAGATCTGGAGTTGCCGAAACATCACTTGAACCACATACCAATGGGCAAAAGAAGTCACAAGAACTGCTCAAGTCCAAGATCAATAGAAATATACCTCCCTTCTGACTGACAAAGCAGCATGAACCTAGAAGAAAAGAAGAAATTCATGTCGATTTTTGGAGACTATTTAGCACACCTATCTAGATTTAAATTGCACAAATCTATTTCTATATCAGAACAGAATCATTTTCGATGTTCTTCACCTTAACAGATACAATTATTGATTTTTCTGAAACATTAGGTAAACTTGCACCTGCAAAAACACATAGATTCACTTGCCTACAATACTACCCTAGACATTTGCTAACCTAAACATCTAAAATCTTAATCTGAAATCAGAACTCAGCTTTCAGTCTGTCTTTCCCTCACCACACTTCCAATTTTCACTCTCCTTTTCTTCATTAATTTGCATTTTCCTCTTGGATACGATTAGAAACCAAGTGGAGAATGAAAGCTGAAAGCAAACTTACAGTGTGTTTACACATATGACCCACTCGATTTAATCAAACTCGATCATCCATCCAGAAGGCAGCGGGATCCATGGAGCTGGATGAGAAGTTGCCAAGCAATGTCCTTCTCCATTCATCTCTGTCGGCCTTAGTCAAAGTGTCTCCATTTTTCAATTATACACACCAGTGGTTTCTTCCATTGGCAAGTGTAACTAGAAGAACAGTTTATGTTTAACAAGAGTTTAATAAATGTTAGTCACAAAACATTGTTTCAGATATGTCAAAGACAGTTATCTCACTTCTTTTGCTTGAAACATTTGTCAAGATCTCAATAGATAGTAGGCACTGGGAATATAAAGATAAATTATCTCCTTTTCAGAAACCTAAGAAGACAAAATACTTCCGGATAGTTCCTTTAATGTAATAACAAAACTAAGTGACCTTTCATCAAAGTTTTTACCCTTAGTGTTTTAGTATATTCAAGAAAGATTAAACCAAATAAAACTGCTGTATTAGACATAAGGACACTTAACCATAAAAGGCTTCTAAAACAAAAACAGAAAAATTATTTTAGTCAAACATTTTATCTGCAGATCAGAGATTCAAGAGACATAAAAGTCACACAGAAAAATCCTCTGTAGTTAATCAGAGTGGGAAAATCAGTTCCCATGAGAAAGGAGTTATATATAGATGATGTGTCAGTAGATATTTTTGAGCACTTGTTGGATGCCAGCTTGGTGCTGGGCATATAAAGAAAAACAAACAAAAAACCAAAAGTAAAACCTTTGTTTTCCATTGAGCCTTCAGCCTAGTGGCAAATGCGTGCACTTGGCAGCTATAACTGAGTGTGGTGATCGGAAGAGTGAGGGATGTGAAGTCACCTAAGAGCACAGGATAGGTGCCCTAACTCACAGAGCAGGTCAGGAACAGCCTCAGTAGAAAACGATGAGCGGAAAGGGATGAAGTGAAAATTTAGCATCTCCAGTGGAGGAAATAGATTGTGTGTGAGCCCAAGTGAGAGAAGATGCTCTCTTCTGGGAACTGAGCAGCCTGTTATTTCCATGGCAGTTCCCTAAGAGGGGAAACTGGAATGAGGGCTAGGCTCAGCAGGAGTGCTCCGAATCCTGGGGAAAGAAGGATTTGGGTGACGTAACTCTGTTAACATCTTTACTCTAATGAATTCCATTTATAGAACATATCATATGTCTTCTTAGGTTTGAGCATAAGTGTATGTTATTTGAACATAGCACACATTTTTAAAAAAAAATGGGAAAGGAAATATGTCAACATGTTAACCAGATGAGTATTTTCCACATTTACTACTTTGTACTTTTTCTGTATTTCTGATCCTGTGCATAGATATTTTAACAGAAAAGAAGCATTGTTTAAATAGAACAACTTCTGGATATAACTACAAGTGATATGTTTCCAAATTCTTTTAGACTTCCTCTATTTCTAAAGGACACTTTCTACCCATGCATCTTTTCTGTTCTTTAATAAATGTTTTGCATATGGAAGATAAGTCAGCTGCATTGAATAACTTTAGAACAGGGCCCTGTAGAAGAACAAAAGTCATGTTAGGAAAAATTTTTAAAAAGTGTATCATATTTCAGTTTCCAAGTGTTCAAAGTACCCCTAGGGTACCAAAATTGGTAAATGTTCAAGTCTCTTATGTATAACAACATCATATTTGCACGTAACCCACGCATACCTACCCACCTACTCTAAATCATCCTTGAACTACTGTAATGCCTAACACAATATAAACAGTTGATATACTATATTGTCTTGGGAATAATGGTAAAAATATAAAGTACGTACTTGTTTCATACAGCTCTTCTTCTAAAAATATTTTGATCTTTGGTTGAGTCCATGGATATAGAACTCACATGTATTGAGGCCTAATTATCTATATTTTAAGCACTCCCTACTCACAGAACATAATCCTTAAATCCTGTAAGTGTCTTGGTTACAACATGTATACTTTACACATTATATACATATATATCTGGATTTAATGCAGCACACACTTATACAGAACATCTTATGAATATCCTGAAAATTGCTTTGTTACATAAAACACCTCTATATTTTAAAAAGATATAAATAAAAGTCAACATTTACCTGGTTCTAACAGGCTTTTATCAATTTTCTATTAATCAACCTACACAATATTTTCCTCATGATTTGTAAATTCTGCTTATTGAGACAAGACCACTGCATAGTTTAGAATTTAAGCTTGGAAGAGACAGAAAAAAATCAAATTCATGTTTAACCTTGTATGCATGGGTGAGGTCACAGGAGATGCACACAGAATAAATGCATACGGTGACGGTGACGGCTGTAATAAAGATGGCAAGAGCGATGGCACATCCCTGAAAAGTAATAAAAATAAAAGGTGCTTTGTCCTCCCAGTTCCATCTCTCAGGCTGAGTTTATGCCATTTTCCATAATTCCGGCCATGATTGTCAGCATGGAAAATGAATGATTGGGTTCTTAGCTCACTCACAGACCTTCAGAGGCCCCTGGCATATTTTGGGTTCTTAGCTCACTCACAGACCTTCAGAGGCCCCTGGCATATTTTGAGCATCAAAATTCATAACTTAATTTGTTTACTTGAAGGCAACTCTCACTTGGTTATCAAATATGAAGTTCCTTACAGCTAAGATTAAAAAGAAAAGAAAAACCTAACATGCCTGAATTATTAATTATCATTTTACAGCTTAAGTCTTCACTTGGCAAAACAATTCACTTTTCAAAGATTGTTATAACAAGTCTTGAGCACGGTGAGAGCAAACATTTGTGTTTATATTCAATCCGGCTATTTCCACATATGTTCACTGTGACTTTAGGAACAGAGCCATTGGGAGAGAGTCAGGCCGGCAGTCATTCACATCGCGCTGATAACAGCAGTTTAGGTTGGTAGGCTAGCTGTGTCAAAAGCAGCGTTAATATTAATATTTACGACAAGCCTCCTCCTATCTGAAATGTACTGAAAACACTGTCATATTTATCTCCAGGCTGTTCTGCTGAGGCACATGGGTGCCATTCAAGAAAAAAAAAAAAAGATGTGTCCTGTAACCCTAACTTTTAGTATAATCAAATTCCCAGTATGATACCATAAGTATTTAATGTTCCAAAGTGCCCTTCCTGGTAGGATTAGAAAAGGTACCAATTACATGTTTCTGTATAGCCACTCCATGAAATCAAGTGTGACCTATAGAAGGAAGAGAGGAGGAAGGCTGATCAAATCTAAAGAAGATTGATTTGACCTGCAGTAATGCTCCACTGTCATTTTCTCCACAAGTGGACATCTTGTTCCAGTTCTTTCAGGTCTAGGGATAAAAAAATAGAACTGTGACCAACAACAATTTGGTAACAGGAAAGACTAAAAGAACCTGGGGATGATTCACACTATTTCCCTGTCTGGAAGCAAACTATTACTGAAACATGCAGGTTGCCATAGAACCCACAAATGGGGGACAAATCCACTTTTGGGATGCATTATAATTGATCTACTCCTTTGAATTCAATGAATGTACCTTGATGCTTAACAATTATACAAATGTGCATATATACCTGTGCACGTGCATATCTGTTTACTTCTATTCATCCCTAGAAACTGAAAATAGAACACCTCTGAGAGTCTCTCCTCCTTTCCTTCCTTTATAATTGTCAGAACCAAATACACTGGATTCTTTGTGAAAATCTTTGGGACGGTTTCCCAAACAGTGACATTTTATGTTCAAGCACCCGGCTTGTCCACAGTGACAGAGCAGACTCAAAATTCATAGGAGGTGAACCCTGTTTGGGTAATGCAAGCTTTATCTGGTCATGAGATCTACTGTAGTTAGAAAGAACCAGCCTAGAATCATACAGTAACAAATTACCCCAGATAACAAAGCAAAGAGAAATGTATGGTGTTCACAAGAGGTATGAGTTCTAGAAGTCTTGCTCGAATTTTTTGTGTGCTCAAAATCACCTGATGCAGTTGTAAAAATGTCCCTAACCAGAAGACCTGCATCCCAGAGATGGAGCCCAGAAATCAGCAATCTTATTTGTTATTATTATTGTTGTTGTTATTATTATTATTTTACCATAGACTGAACACAGGGCCTTGTTTTTGTTTTAGTTTTTTTTTTTTTTGACAGGTTGCTAAATAACACAAGCTGGGCTCTAACTTGCAATTCTTCTGCCCCAGCCCCGCCAGAGTGCCAACTATCTGTGTGTTCAACCATAGCCAGAATCTGTATTTTTACGGAGCTCAACGGTAGTTTTGAAGCAACTGATCTGTGGATCACATTTCTGGAAAACATGAAACAAAAGAAGGAAGTCTAAGGAAAATAAATAGTTGCATTTTAAATAATCATTCAATAATATCTTATCTCCAGTACTCAGCAGAAGATGAGGCAGAAAATCAGACGGGTACTATCCTGCCCGGCATACTTTCCTATCTGTTGTACACAAACTAAGAATAAAAGAAAAACTATGATCATATATGAGAAGCCTACTTCTGTTATATACTTTATTCTAGGTCTTATTTTCCAATAATCTTTACTACAGTGTAAGTTTTCAACAATGAAAATTAATTTAGAAACAAAACTTATTTCACGTATTTTAAAATTCATAGGTAGTGATGTCTCCAGTGCTAAGAAAAATACATTAAACTATTTCACAAAGGCCTCATTAAATATTGTGATAACACAGAGTTTGAGTTCTACTCAGGTCTGAAAACCCAGGTCTTAATCAGGGCTCAACTGAACTGCTTCTCTTGGATTTCATGTTGCACAAATTGCCAAGTGTAAAACCATGGGGAAGATCGTAAAGAAAAATAAAAAAATAAAACCTGAACTAGAAAAGAAGATACATATGAAATGATTTTATTTACATAATATTTACAAACATATTACATAGTATTTGCATATGTATTCTATATAATCTACACATAAAATTGCATAATGTATAGTATTATGTGAATTGTTTTTAATTGATAGTTTCTCCAAATGAAGATGAAGAAACAAATATGATGACTTCTCTAAAGCTTTTTAAAATGCAAATTCATTTGTATCACTGTTAGATATCATCTGATAAGGCAATTATCCACGGAATCAGTAGGCCAAATATGGACACTCATATTTATATTGCCGTGTGACGTTGTTCACCTTTCTGTGACTCCTCTTTGAAGGTAAAAAACAAGAATATCAGGATCTATCCTATGGAATTATTGTAAGCATTAAACTAGGTAGTATATATAGGATTGAGGACAGTGTCTAGATAAACACTAGTAGTGCTGGTAGCAGTAAAACAGAAATGATAGTATTAATTTCTGACTGCTCACTCTTTTCAAATCATTATTTTTCTGTCAGGAGACAGGGTGTCGCTATGTTGCCTAGACTGACCTGGAACTCCTGGGCTCAAGTGATTCTCCTAACTCAACCTCCTGGTGGAACTACAGGCCACCTCACCTGTCTCAAAACTTTTATCAGATGAGATGCTCACTTCCTGTTTATAATCTTAGCAGGTTCCTAATTTTTAATTCATTTATCAGTGTGAAGCAGGACCTCATCCATGGCTATGCTAATTCTCACATAGTCATTGTTCTAATTTGCTCTAATTCTTCAAATTTTGTTTGATGCTGTAGAATCTATTTTCAGTGTCCCTACGAGGATTCTAAAACTGATAAGTCTCCAAGAAGCAGCAGTAAAGGCCTGCCTGGGTATAATTCTTTATTGTCCACAAAATCTTTACTTAATGTCATTTAATACTCTGATTACTCAGAAAAAATGACTGACTCCTATAAAGGTTGTCTTTCCATAAATCAGCAAATAAAGAACCAAGAGTAAAACAAAGCTCTTTCTATTTTCAATTTTAATAACCATTGTCAGATTATTTTTCAAGTACCAAGTGTGGTGAAGATCTAGTGTCTTTTTATCAATCCTTTGAGATCTGATTATGATATACTTTATGTAATTCTGGCATTGGATTAGAACTCCCACCACTGTTGACACCATGTAAATTCTGGGAATGCAAATTTAGGATTGTAAGGAAAAAACTGATGCGGTAAAAGGTCAACCTATTGCACGCTGCCCCACCTTTGTGGGGCACCTAAACCCCCTAAACCAACATTTCTTATCTTATAAATGTCCCAGATCTGGGAAAAGATTTTTTCTGTCACAGTGAGCTGATAAAGTTTTCCATGTATTAAAGAATGCATTTGTCCTCACAGGTACATCTGTTTATACATGAGGAAATTTGAAAAGCTAGTGAACACATCCAACCATCTCTGACAGAAAAATGATCTAACTTTGACATCTTGCATACCAATTCAAACGTTTAATGCCAAGACAATTGTATTTGAATTTCATATGTTTGAAGAGATGAACCTTGTGTTCACAGATTCTTTTTATGTTTTCAGAGACTAAAATGGCTCACAAACCTATCCACAGACCTTAATTCTTACAAAAGGGATTCCTGATAGAGATAAAGGCCTCTATTTTGTCTCAGTATTGCACAGGGAAGACTTTCATCCAATTATAAACTATCACCAAATGTTTTAGAGTACTTCTTTAGTTATTTTTTAGTACATGTTTTCAGTACATAATGTTCATATCCCTTGTGTGAAGTTAGTACATGCACATTTCACTTCTTAATACATTTTTCACTCCTTTTTTCCCCTTCCATCCTTCCCTCTTCCTCTCCCCATTTCTTGATACCCTCTCCATTTAAGAAAGATCTATCTCTCTACTTCTTACTAGCTATCTTCTATTTTGCTCTTTATTTATAAATTAGGTTTCTCATAAAAGAGAAACCAGGCAATATTTCAGCTTTGTTTCTGGCTTATTTCACTTAAAATGATTATTTTAAAATGGCAACCAGTTTCCTACAAAGTTTATCCTTCTTCGTGGTACAGTAGTATTCTATTGTGTGTAAATACAACATTTTCTTTATCCATTCACCAGTTGATAGACATATAGGCTGCTTCCCAGATTTAGCTATTATGAATTGTTCCACTATCAACATTGGTATGCATATTTCATTGTAATCAGAAGTCTTCAACTCTTTTGGGAAGACACCTTAGAAGTGGAAGAGCTGAGTCAAGTGGAATTTCTTAATATAGGATCTTAAGTTAGAAAAAAGGGAGAGATATGTATAGATACACATAGACTTTATAGCCTCCCAAGGGAAATAATATATAAATACATACAATATAAGGTTACTGATGATAACTATGAAAACAATGAGGTAGAATTATATGCTAAAAATTTATGATATTTAAAATCAAATAGCCCAGATCTGATTTTCAACTATGTGAGGGATTTGGGACAAGTTTCCTAATACTTTGTTTGTTTGTTTGTTTGTTTTTGGCACTATGGAACTATCCTTATAGTACATATCTCACATAATCGCTATGGTGGATAAATCACATTGCTCAGTGACTAAAGAATCTGTTGCATAATAGTGCCTGTGATAACTGAGAAAAGTGAAGTGTTGGGTTACCATCAAGTCTCAAGGAAGGCAAAGGTAATTTAAAGAGACATCTTGGCAGCTAAGGTTTATAAAACTTGTAATTGTTAGTGGGAAAGGAAGAAAGGAAAGATTGATACACATGTCTCGGACAAATGAGTTGAAGTTTGACAGTGTCAATAATAAAGATAAGGATGCAGGAAGACAAGAATTAACCAATGGGGCTGGGGATTTAGCTCAGTGGCCTAAGCATCTGCCTGGCAAGTGCGAGGTCATGAGTTCAATCCCTGGTACAAAAAAAAAAAAAAAAAAAAAAAAAAGAATTAACCAATGATAAGAACTGCTGTTGACAGAAAAGGACCTCATGACTCTTTAGCCATCTTGCATTATCAACGTATTTTCCAGATGTTTAAAAATATAAAGAATGTGAAGTCCTTTTCCCATGGGTCTACTTGAAGCAATTTAAATTATACGCTCAGCAAAATTGCATGATAAGAATCATAATTTTCCAAAACTTCACATATGCAGTTCTCCTTGGACCATGCAATTGGCTCAGATTATGCAAGAAAATTAGTCAAACACTTATGAAAAACCTGGCTGTTAAGAAACAAGTGTAATTAGACCTACCTTACCTATGGTTAACATCCAAACCAAAACCAGGTGTGGTGGTATATGCCTGTTATCTTGGCACTCAGAAGGCTGAGGCAGAAGGATCACTGCAAATTCAGGGCCAACCTGGACTACAAAGTAAGACTGTCTCAACATCATCATCAACAACAAAATCCAAACCAAAAATGAATCCAAAATTTCAAAATGCTCTCAATTAAAAGGGAAAAAAAGGAAATCTTTAAGTACCAGGTGATGTTACTTCACTTGGGATATTCTTTGAATGACAAAATCCTACAGTATGTTAAGAATACTAGGGTGAATGGAAAAGCTCTCAGGTGGCTTCATGGAGCACAAGTGACTTTCAACTACACATCCTAGTGAGAGCTGATAAAAGGAAATTAACTGGTAAAAAGATTTCTCTATTCCCTGTGCATAGACTCCTGCTATTCAGCAAAGCACTTCACATATTTTACATTCTTAAGGTGATTACCCTCAGAGGTGATTAGCACAGTATCTTGAAAGTATTTAAAATGTAAATCTACTTTGAAATGCTCTTTCCACTGTGTTAATACAGAAAATACTTGTGGTGTCTGAATTAACTTTAGGATCATATCTAGGAAACAAGTGAAGGGCTCATTGTTGTACAGAGACTATTCTTCCCATGGGAAGTCGGTTAACTTCACTGACCCCAACTGCTCACAGCAAATAAAGGCAGATCCTACATGATACTATTTAACCTCAGAAAGACAGCACTCTTTTAATAAAACACTGCATTCGCTTGGTTTTTTATTTGAACCTAAACTAAACAGAATGGTTGTTCTTTTTACAACTTTCATAAAAATACTTTGTATAGGTTTTCCTAGGTAGAGTTTTTTTCTGCTGGAACCTCAGAAGCTGTCTAGAATCCTAAATCTTATTTAATACCATTCCACAATTATAAAGAAAGTAACATAGTAGTCATGGAACACACTTCCATAAAACTGTAGAAGATACTTCTCTGCCAGGTGTTAAATGTTCCTTGGGAATATGACTCTAATAAAAGTTCCACCTTAAAAAATACCTCTTATCTCATACAATATGAGAGTAATCCTTTCATATTTTCACTTAAAATTATCTAGTCCCTTTTTAATAAAGTATCAAAGCAGAAAATGTCCATAATTCCATAGTGCATATAATTCTTATGACATTAAAACCAGAAAAAAGATAAATAATATGTGCAAATGATAAAACATCTTAAATGCTACCAAAATGTATAACATTAAAAGTCTCCCTTCCCACCCCCAGCAACAAGACCAGTTTCTTGCACATTCTTTGAGATAGTTAGATATATAGCATAATCTTTCAAAAATTTTAATTTAAAATAATCATATAAAAAATTTCTCTGTGTAGTGCATTTTTGGACATTGTGTCTTGGATATCATTCCTGAGGAGTAAATATCGACCCATTTCATTTCTTAAACAGTCTGGTAGTATTCCACTGTGGTAGTTAATAGTTGTGTCTGATTTTATTGTTTATTGAAGAATGCTTCGATGAACACCTTTCTTCTTGTGGGAATATCTAGAGGGAAAATTTCCAGAATGGAGTTGCCTGGACAAACAACCTTCACATTTGAAATTTTCGTAACTATTTCATAGCATTTCCTAGATATTTTCAAATTATCTTCCAAAAGATAAAAGCAATTTATAATCTTAACTACTATTTGAGAGTGTATGCTACCTCTCCCCCACCTTCTTAAATGTCACTGAATATTAATTTTTCACTGCTACCAATAGCTATGGATTGAATCCTCCCCCAAAAGAGAAGTCCTCAACACCCACAACATGTGAATGTGACTTTATTTGGAAGTAAGATCTTTGCAGATGACCAAATTGAGACAAGACATTGGCAGGGACCCTAGTCTAATATAATTGCCCTTATATGAATGGGGCTGTTAGACACAGAACAGATACACACATAGGGAGAAAGTCATGTGAGGATGGAGATTGCAGTGATGTATCTAAAGCCAAAGAGTGCCAAGGGTCACCAGCAAACTATCAGAATCATGGAACAGATTTTCCCACAACTCTCAGAAGAAGTCAATCCTGCTGGCATTTGTGACACAAAAAATGTATGCGGTATTGAGCACCTGTTTCATGGTAAGTTAAAAGTAGTATCTAATACTCGATTTTCCCCTTTTCCATTCTTTCATCTTCACTTACTCTCAAACTTTTTCATTTTTATACCAAGAACATGTATTGCATTCAACAAATACTGGTAACTATTTGCCAAGTAAGCGCATACATGCTGTAACAGTAGGCTGGTTATAATCTAAAGCACAAAAATTACAAGAGAAATGGTATAGTGTTTTTTAGACTGGGATTTTTTATAAATAAATTAAATTGAGCACAACTGATAATTTGTCATCTTTTCGCACTAAACTACTTCAAATGCTATGCTAATTGTGTATTTTATTAGATCAGAGAAATTATCTCTTTGTCATATTGCTACAAGTACATTCGTAGTTTGTAGTTTGCTTACAATTTAATAAAGATATTTGACTATAATACTTTACATTTCATAATATTTTTATGTTATTAATCAAACCAAAACTTTTTCTTAAGTCTTGTGGAGTATCTTAGAAATACTCCACATTTTCTTAGTAGAAAATTTCTTAGTAGTCATTTTCTTAGTAGAAAATGACTTTCTACCTTCATTTATAGATCAATATTTTGTAATTTTATTTTTTACATTTAGATTTTACCCATTTGCATCCATCAAAATATGTAAGACTGCTAGATGTGGTGGTACATACCTGTAATCCTAACACATAGAAGACTAAGGCAGTAAAATGCCCGCAAGTACGAGGCTGGCCTGGGCCACATAGCGAAATCCTATCTCATAAAATCAAAATCAAAAACAAAAGTATGTAATATTAACATTTTAAAAAATTCCATCATAATGATTTACTTCTTGGTGTGAATGAGATAGTTAATCTAGAGTTCTTTTTTCCTAAATGGCTAACCAAGAGTCATAACACTGTTTTATGTATAAATTATTTTTTAATGTCTATTAATTGCTATACATTCTATTTTTAAGTTATACAGATTTTACAACTATGGTAAAGAATACTACATATTCTTAGATTTAGTAAAAATGAACTTAGGAATCAATTGGGAAATTTTGCCTCTTCAAAAAAAATTTTTAAATGCACACAATCATGATCATTTTAATTGATGTAAAAAATACATTTCAAAAATTTCACATACTTTTCAGAAAATAAAAAGTCCCTAAGAAACCTAGGAATAAAATCAAACTTCATCAACCTGAAAGGATGTCTCCAAAGACCTATGGCTAACATAACAGTGGCAAAAAAACAATGTTTTTCCCATAAGATTAAAAAATGGAAAGATGTGCATTGTCATCATGTTTATCTAACATCATCAGGATTAGACGATTTGGTGAGTACAACAGGTTAGAAAAGAAAAGAAAACCAACACAGGTCAGAAAGGAAGAGATAACACTGTCCATATTTGTAACTGTTTATGTAGAAAATTCCAAGGAATCCATAAAACAAGTGAATGAGCTTCATGAGTTTAGTAAGGATTCTAGACAGAAGGTGAAAACAGACTTAAACTCATATGAAATGTCTGCCTAAGGCTTAAAGAGACAGATAACGTGAAGGAGTTTCCTGAGGTGATTGCATTATTTTGTATCTTGATTATGATGGTGGCCACAGGGATGGATGCATGTGATAAAACTTTAGCTATATATTAAAATTTTTACAAGTAATTATAGGAGAGTACTATGATTTGTAAGATAAAGTATAATAGTTATAAATGCCCCAAACCATTGCCATACATTTTAAAGTAATTTGCCAAAATACGAAGTGTGTGGTTTCTTCCAAAAAGTAAAAGTAGAATTTCTTTATGATCTAGCATTAGAGAAAATCAACAATTAAATTATGAGGAACAAATTTTAAGCCATATTATAATTCACAAACACACATGCAGAAGAAAAAAATTGTAGGCTTGATTCATTCTCTTTGCCATGTTACATCTCTTAACTCTTATTCATTAAAATTCACTTTATGACAGACAAGCTAAACAGTATTTCACTTAAATCAAAGCTCTAAGCATCCATGCCTGACCTTATTTCTCTACCTTTATTTTTGTCAGTTATATAAGAATATAAGATGAAAGGTCAAATAGTTCTATAAAGTGACTCTAAAGAAATCTCACCACAGAATTCTTCCTCCCTAGAAGTAACTACTTTCCATAATTATAACTGATTTTTAAAAGTTACTTCAATGACACTAAATAACCTGTTCATGAGTTTTAAATAATAAATTTTCTTCTAAGTATGGCTCTAACAGCATTATAAGGTATTTTTTCAAACATAACATTTTTTAAATTTTATTTTAAAAAGGGTAAAATTAAAGAATAAAACATAACAAAACAGATCAGAAAAAAACAATGTAAGAGACACATATTTCAAAGCAAAACAACCAGAGATCTTCACTGTCTATCATATTGTTTCTTGTTTTCTTCCATATCATTGTCCATATCTTCACATACAATGAATTCATATAAAACAAAATAGTACAAAACTGATCAGAACAAGATGATGAAGGCATTTTAGTTCTTCAAGACCAGACAATAGGGAAGTCAACAATGGCTGTCATAATGTCTCTCATTCTCTTCAAAATAGTTGTCCATACCTTCATGTATGTTGAAATTAAACAAAGCAAAAGAGAATAAAATCACTCTGAACAAAGAATAATAGTATTGTTGGATTTCACATCATGATACTACAGAATCAGCACTAGGTACCTTAGTGTCTCTTTTTCTTCAAAGTATCTGTTCATTTCATCATGCATTATAAAATCGATTCTCACAAACTGTTTAGAAGTTCTGCGCATGCATGAGTCTCTACTTGTATACCTATTTTTTCTGTATTAGAGGGAAAAACAAAACAAAACAAGACAAAACAAAACAAATTCCTAGAAAAATACAAAATGAAAAAGTCATATAAACAACAGTAGCAAAGAGCCCAGAACACTGACAATATAGGCCTTCAAAACAAGGTGGTATGAGTGTAACTAGGGTTGTTATTTTACATAATGACCTTCAAGAGATCCTCAGATCACCATACAATAACATGCACAATTGTTCCAATCCTACAAATGGTAACTATTTTGTTCCAAGAACTTATAGAATTTGTAGCACAATCATCTTAGCTATCCTAAGTGTGTTTATATAATTTTAGATATTTTTTCTTTTCCCTTCCTTTTTTTTCCTCATTTTCCCTGAGATATTATTTTTTTCCCCTTTAAGCAGATTCTTGTTCTTTCACTGTGTTTATTGAGTTTTTTGCATCATATGTACTCTTACTATTTCTTACCCTAGAAAGACTATATGGTATTTACACATGTGAGTTTCATTTATTTCACTTACGAGTATGGCCTCAAGTTGCATCCATTTACTTAAAAATATCTCAGTGTGATCATTCTTTATAGCAGAGTAGCACTCCATAGTATAAAAATATCACATCTTTTTTATCCATTCCTCAGTTGGTAGGCACTTAGGTTGTTTCCAAAATCTGGCTATTGCAAATTGTGCTGCTATAATCATGGGTGCACATATATCACCCTGGTATGATATTTTCAATTCTTCTAAGAATATGCCTAGAAGTGGAATAGCTGGGTCAAATGGAATTTCCAATCCCAACTTTTTGAGGAATCTCCTGACTGACCTCCACAGTGGTTGCACCAGTCTACACTCCCACCAACAGTACAGAAGAGTTCCTTTTTCCCCACAGTCTCTCCAGCATTTGTTGCTGGTAGCTTTTTTTTTTTAATCTTGGCCTTTCTTTCTGGAGTGAGATGGAATCTCAGTGTGGTTTTAATTTGCATTTCTCTAATGACTAATGATGCTGAACATTTTTTCATGTATTTATTTGCCATTTGTATTTATTCAACTGAGAACTGTGTGTTCATGTCAGATGCCCATTTTTGGAATGGGTCTTTGAATTTTGGGGATCTGACTTTTTTTAATTCTTTATATGTCTGGACAGAAGTCCTTTGTCTGAAGGGCTGTTCGCTAAGATTGTTTCCCAATTTGTGGGTTTTCTTTTCACTATGCAAGAGATTTCCTTCGACATGCAAAAATTCTTTAATAGGATACAATCCCAGTTGCTGATTCTGGGAAGTATTTCCCGTGCAATTTGTTTCTTGTTCATGAATTTTCTACCTAGCCCTGTGTCTTCAAGATTTCTACCAAATTTGTCTTCCAACAGATCTAGTGTTTCTGTTTTAATATTTAGATCTTTGATCCCTTTAGATTTTAGTTTAGTACATGGTGATAGACATGGGTCTAGTTTTAGGTTTCGGCATATGGAGAGTCAATTTTTCCAGCACCATTTATTGAAGAGACTATCTTTCTTCCAGTGAATGTGTTTGGTCCCTTTATCAAAGATAAGGTGTCTGAGTGTGTTTGTAGTTGTAGTTGTATCTGCTAATCTATTTCATTGATCTTCAGGTCTGTTTTTATTGCAGTACCATTCTGATTTTAATACAGCAGCTTTGTAGTATAACTTCAAGTCAGGGATTGTGATGCCTCCTGCCTTGCCTTTGTTGCTTAGAATTGCCTTTGCTATTCTAGGTCTCTTCTGGTTCCAGATGAATTTTAAGAGTGATTTCTCTACATCTACAAGGTATGCTAGCGGTATTTTGATTGGGATTGCACTAAATTTGTATAACAATCTTGGGAGAATGGCCATTTTCACAATGTTTTTTCTTCCTATCCATGAACAAGGGATGTCTTTCCATTTTCTGAGGTCCTCTTTGATTTCTTTTACAGGGTATTACAATTTTCCCTGGATTGATCTTTTGTTTCTTTTTTTAGATTAATTTGTAAGTATTTTATTTTCTTGGATGCTATTGTGAAAGTTATGGCTTCTGTTATTTCTCTTTCAGTGGTTTTGTTGTTAGTGTATAGGAATGCTATTGATTTTTGAGTGTTGACTTTGTATCCAGCTACATTACTGAATTTATTCATTATGCCTAGGAGTCTTTCAATGGAGTTTTGAGGGTCTTCTATGTAGAGTATCATGTCATCTGCAAATAATGATAATTTAACTTCTTTTCCTATCCTTACTCTTTTTATTTCTCTCTCTTGTCTAATTGCTCTGGCTAGTATATCCAGTACTATATTGAATAAGAGTGGTGATAATGAACATCCTTGTCTTGTTCCTGATTTTAGGGTAAAGGCTTTCAGTTTTGGGCCATTTAACATGATGCTAGCTGTTGGTTTGTCATAGATGCCTTTTATCATATTGAAGTAAAGACTATCTTTTCCAATTTTCTGTAAGGTTCTTACTGTGAATGAGTATTGGACCTTATCAAAAGCTTTTTCTGCATCTATAGAAATGATCATGTGTTTTTTATTTTTGTCTCTATTGATATTGTGGATTACATTTATTGATTTGTGTATGTTGAACCATCTCTGCATTCCTGGGATGAATCCCACTTGGCCATGGTATATAATCTTCTTAATGATTTTCTGCATTCTGTTTGCCAAAATTTTATTGAGAATTTTTGTATCTATGTTCATTAGGGAGATTGGCCTATAGTTTTCTTTTTCAGTTGGGTCCGTCTCAGGCTTTGGTATTAGAGTAATGTTTCTTTCAGGAATGAGTTAGGGAGAATTTTTTCCCTTTCAGTTTCATTGAAGAATTTGAGGAGTGTCATCATTAAATCTTTTTTGAATTTCTTGTAGAATTCTGCAGTGAATCCATCTGGTCCTGGGCTTTTCTATGTTGATAGTAATTTAATTACATTTTCAATTTCATTAATTGAAATTGGGTTATTCAGCAGTTTTACATCTTCTTGGCTCAGATTTGGTAATTCATATGTTATAGAAATCTGTCCATTTCTTCTGTGTTATCAAGCCTGTGAGGAGACGTTTTTCAAAGTAGGTATGATGACCTTCTGTATTTCCACAAGTTCTGTAATGATTTCACCCCTTTCATTCCTTATTGCATGAATCTGAGTTTTTTTCTTTCCTTTTCTAATAATATTGGCTACAGGCCTGTCCATTTTATATATTCTTTCAAAGAACCAACTCTTTGATTCATTGATTCTTTGTATTGTTTTCTTAGTCTATTGCACTGATTTCTGCTCTGACCTTTATAATTTCCTCCCTTCTTTTGGCATTGGGCTTGACTTGCTCTTCTTTTTCTAGACATTTGAGGTGTAGCATCAGGTTGTTTATTTGTGTTTGTTCTGTTTTCCTGATGTAGGAGTTCACCACAATAAATTTTCCTCTGTGGACTGCTTTTATTGTGCTCCACGGGTTCCAGTAAGATGTGTTTGTATTTTCGTTTGCCTGCAAATATTCTTAATTTCTTCTTTAATTTCCTCTGTGACCCACTGATTACACAGGAGTGTATTATTCAATTTGCATGTGTTTGTGGGATTTTTTCAATTTCTTTTGTCATTAATTTCTAGTTTCATGGTGCTATGATCTCATAACAAGCATGGGATTATTTCAATTCTTTTGCATTTAGTTAAGCATGTTTTGTGAGCTAGTATATGGTCTATTTTAGAGAACATTCCATTAGAATGTATATTCTAATGTTGTTGGGTGGAACACTCTGTATACATCTATCAAGTCCATTTGTTCACAGATGTGATACAGTTCTGTTATTTCTTTGCTGATTTTCTGTCTAGTTGATCTGTCCCTTTGTGTCAACAGTATGTTAAAGTCTCCTGTTATAATTGTGTTATTGCTTATTTGATTTTTCATTTCTGTTAATATTTGCTTTGTATAGCTGGGTGCTCATAAATTTGGTGCACAGATATTTAAGATTGTTATCTCTTCCTCTTGAAGTTTTCCCCTAACTAGTATGTAGTGGCCTTCTTTATCTCTTCAGATCATTCTTGGTTTGAAGTTCACATTATCTGCAATCAGAATAGCTATCTCTGCTTTTTTTTTGGAACACTGTTGCATGGAGTATTGTTTCACATCCTTTGAATTTCAGTCTATGAGTTTCCTTTTGGGTTAGATGGGTTTCTTGTAGACAGCATATGGTTGGGTGTTGTTTCTTGATCTATTCTGCTGGTTTGTTTCTTTTAATTGGTGAATTGAGGCCATTTACATTAATAGTTATAACTGATATATATTGGTTTACTTTTGACATGTTATTTTTCTGCTGTCAATTCTTTATCTTTCCACTCTGTTTCATTGTTTGCCTTGCTTAGTGGTTTTTCCCCTATGTCTGTCTAGAATGTCTTCAATATTCTTTGCAGGGCTGGTTTGGTGGTCATGAAGTTCTTTAGATGTTCTTTGTCATGGAAATATCTTATTTCTCCATCCATTTTGAAGGACATTTTTGCAGAGTACAACAGTCTGGGTTGGAAGTCATTTTCCTTTAGGATCTGAAATACTTCAATCCATGCTCTTCTTGACTTCATTGTTTGTGTTGAGAAGTCTGCTATGATTCTGATAGGCTTTCCTTTATAGGTGATCTGTCTCTTCTCTCTAGCAGCTTTTAATATTCTGTTCTTATGTTGAATTTTTGGGATGTTGATTATTATATGTTTGGGTGTAGTTTTCTTTTGGTTATGGTTATTTAAAGTTCTATATGCTTCACTGATCTGTATGTCAATTTCCATTCTCATGTTTGGAAAATTTTTAGCTATTACTCCTGTAAATAGCTTGATAGCATTTGTATTGTCACCTTCCTTTTCATTTATACCTATCAATCTTAAGTTGTTTTTCTTTGCATCATCTTGCAGTTGTTGAATTGCTATTTCCTGGTTCCTTGTTATTTTTAAAAGATCTTTCCTGTTCACTAGCTGCAATCTTGTCTTCGAGGTCTGAAATTCTATCTTCACTTTCATTGAGGCAGTTTTGCCAACTTTTGATGGAATTTTTTACTTCCTGTATATCTCATTGAATCTGCTTCATGCATTGTTTATTTCTTATGTTGTTCATTCAGAGTTTCCATCTTTTAGAATTGTTCCTCTAATTTTTTAACTATGTCTTCTTTAGATGTCTTCAGCATTTCTTTCATTACATTTATCATTTCTTCTTTTACCTGGGAGACTATTTCTGATTTGAGTTCTTTTATAGCTTCCCAGAGTTGTTCAGTTGATATCATTTCAGGAATTTCAAGTGTATGGCTTATATTTTCTTCTGTGCTCATGTCTCCTACACTTGGTTGGGTTGGGCTGGAAGTTTGAGATTGCATTTTGCTCTTTTGTTTTGTCATTTTCCTATATTTTCGGGTTTTGAGCGATGTTTCAAAGCTTCCTTGGTGCACTATGAATCACCTGGCCCAATTTTGGCTCCCAGGGCAGACTGCTGGCAACTGCTAGCCACTTGGAGCTTGCTGGGCATGGCCCAATAAGGCCCATAGGGACTCCTATGTGTCTTCTGGTGATTTCAGAGGCAAGGCGTGGCCTTACTACCTGGGAGTGAAGTTCCAAGGTTTCTCCATGTGCTGGGATTCAACCCGCATGCAGGGTCAGGGCCCAGGACTGGATTCTGGCCCCTGCTAGCTGCTTCCAAACATAAAATTTTAAAGAGCATTATAAGAAATAGAGGACATTTAAAAGATCAATACTATATTGAATTCATATAATCAAATCCAAGTACTCTATTATTTTAAAAAACTGATTCTCATTTAATTTATTGAAGACTTGTGTATTGACACTTATTCAGGGAATACTTACCATGTACCAAGACCTTAAACTTTTCTAAAGAAAAGTAACACTACTGATTTCCTTGAAGTCAGTGTTGACTTGATCAACAAGCAAACTAATCAATTCATAAAAATATTTATGAGTAGAAATGTACATCTTGGTGATTGCTCAACTGTTACTGAGTTTAGAATCCTATTATTGTTATTTATCTGTAAGAATTATACATTAACCTGAAGAATAGACTACCAGTTATTTCCCACATGGAAAACTTTATATTTCTTTGCCTATTGCTGTTATTGCTATAGTTCAAAATATGGATAAATGTATAATAAATTATCTGTGAAATATAAAACTATGCCTTGAGATGTGGTTCTTCTCTTCATATTTTTCAGTGGAGAATTCCAATTTCAGACTCATTCTTACAGGTCTACTTGTCCAGTGTCTTACTGTCTGACCTGTGCTTGAATATACACAGGGATAGAGTGACAACTATTGCACAAAGAAACCCATTCCACAGTTGGAAAGTAATAATCTTTAGAGATATTGTGAAGTCACTTTTGGATTCTCAGGATCTATCACAATGAAGCCAGATAGATGGAAACAGATAAGTGAGTAAATGAATTGATGAATGATGTCCATCTCCATCTCCCACTGGTTTCACATATCTTTCCCACTCTGAAGCTATAAAAAGAAAGAAAGAGAGGAGAGAGAGAGAGAAAGAGAGAGAGAGAGAGAGAGAGAGAAAGAAGAAAAAAGAAAAAAGAAAGAAAGAGAGAAGAAAAGAAAAGAAAAAAGGAAAGAAAAGAAAAGCAGTTTTGGCTTCTGAGCTTTTAATAAATCTACATGGATTAGTATTGGGAAACTGATAGTTGGAAAATTAATTGTTTTGTAAAGAGAAGAGCATTTTTTATGTAAAAGTCATTTTTAAAGTTCTCTAAATCATTTAATAATTTTTGAAAAACAGCCATACTATCTGTTAGACTTATGAGTATTTCATGGTTATCTTTAATTAGTATTACAAATAGAATTGTATTGGGCCGAGGATATAGTTCAGTGGCAAAGTGCCTGCTTGGCAAGCTCAAAGTCCTGAGTTTGATTCCCACTATCAAAAAGAAAAAAAAGAAAAAAAGAAAAAAGAAAAAAAACCAACAAGTAGAATTGTATCAGTACAGGAAATGTCACTGTATTTCAAGACACAGATACTGGAATTTTTATAAAATGAAAGGTTGCAGCAACTCTCTGTCCATTAGCTGCATTTTTCTAACACCTCAGATGATTTTTAGCAGAAAAGATACGAGTTTGTTTGATACCAGAGATTAAATCCAGAGCCTCACATATGCATTCTTCCACTGAGCTATAATCGAGTCCCCCCAAAAGTACTTTTTAATTAAGGTATGCACACCTGAAGTATGTTATCGCTTACTTAATAGACTTCAGTGGAGTATAAATATAACTTTTTATGTACCTTGCAATAAAAAATTTTTACTTTTTGCTTTAATCTAGTATCTTTGAACAAGATATTTGAGTTATGCCTGTATTTCTTAATGTTTGCTGATTAAGGGATATCAATTTTGTAAATGATTGCTTTGCAGAATTTCCTAATTTATAATACTTTCATGTCCATTTTCTTATGTAGGTCTGCACACAATTATGTTTGTTTCCTTATTCTCAGTATTTATTTTTGTTTTCTTATTTAATTGCAATACTTTGCATAAGTATAAAACACTGAAAAAGAAATAATAGTGCTGATTGCTATTCTTGTCTTATTTCCAATATTTTTAAAAATTTCATCATTTTGCCACTAAGTACTAAATCTAAGCAGGAGAAAGAGAATGGTCAAATTGTAACAACTGAGCCTCGATTCTACAATCTTTAAATTAACTTTCTCCGGTGTATAGTATCGAACCCAGGGCTTCATACATGCTAGGCAAGTGCACTACCCCTGTGCTACAGCTACAGCCCAAAAGTGGTCTTGAAATTCTTGCCTCATGTGGTTTGTTGTATACCATCACAGAAGCCCACTTTGAGTTTCATTGTTCCTCCCCACAAGTATGGTCGTAAAATAATTCTTTCGCCTTTCTCCTCTGAGAGGATGTCGTAAGTTCTTCATTTCAGAAAGGTCCAGCTTTTCCTGGAAGGCCAGGGAGAATCACAACAAAACAGGGTCTGCAGAATTCTCCCAGTTCATCGCCAGCAGACCGTACCCTCTGGTCCTCCTGTCATATTTCTGTACCACTGTCAATTAGAAGTCAGTTTTCCTTACACCTTTGGGTCTTCATTTTTGAAGACCCTGTGTTGTGTAAAACTTATATTAAATAAATATCTGTGTTTTTCTCTTTTTGATTCATCTTTTGTCATAGAAGTATCAGCCATGATAGGTGAAAAGAAACTACTTTTTCTCCATAAATATTTAATTTTAACACTTTTATCCTCATTATATAGAAGAGGAAATGGAGCCACAGAGTTTAGGAAACTTCAGTCTGGCAGTGGTCAAGGCACAAATTCAGACCGTCTGATCTAAAGTCCATATAGATAGAAAACATGTAATACCCCCAAGTATGGAGCCCATATTTCTATCCATTCATTCATTTATTTGATTCTATTTCTTTCACACCTGTACTTTTCTTTTTATCAGTCTATTAAGCACCTAAGGTAAGCCCTCACTATATTCTCCTAATGACTGCAACCATCTCATAATGAAGTCTTAACTCCCCTCCTCTCCTCTGCTCTGTACCCTTGATTTTATCTGTCACTCTTCTGCCAGACTAATGTTTTTGAAATAGCGTTCAAGTGCAAATATCTTAGCTTGACATTTATAATGTCCCATACAATCAGGATCCAATCTAACAAGCGTCCTAAAATATTTCTATTATATATTTTAACCAAGCTGAATTTTTCATCATTCCTTGAGAATGTCCTATACTTTTAAAATATTCATTTGTTTCATAGGCTGTTTTTCCTACTAAGATTGGCCTCTCCTACGTCTTTGTTTAAATCATTTTAAGGAGTTTTTCAAATATGAACTACGACAGGAATCTTTCTTCCAGCCCCAGAATGAAAATGGTTTTTCCTTCTTGCCCTACCCTAGCATTTGAATTATGCTTGTGTCATGAATTGTGTTCTATTTTACACTTAGTTATTTGTGGGCATACAATCACACTTTTGGGCTGATGTACTGATAGAATATTTACACAGAAGATTGTATTAAAGTCAATTTAGGGAGAGTTTTTAAATTAGGTTGGATTTGGCTAGGCAAAGAGGCTAAGGGACACTATAGAATGAGTTTACAAAAGAGTGGCAGAGAAATAAGGAAACAAGATGACTAGAAAGAAAAATGTATAGGAGAGCAGTTGGACAACGGAACAAGACAAAGACTTTAACTTCATGTTAAGTAATTTAACTTTGAACTCATATGTGATGGAAGACATCTGAAGGTTTTACACTCAGGAAGGGAGGAGACATAAGTGGTGTCCTGGGAAAGTTAAAGTGGAACAAAGTCCAGAATGAATCTGCAGATGGGAACACTGGAGACTAGGGGGTACCAGAGGTGGAGCCACAGTGAATATTCAATTACCATCCCAGTTAAATATAAATCAGTTCTTAGAGGTGATTGGCCAGAGGGTATTGTTGTATCAAAGAAACTGTCCCAAAGCAGCTACTTAACAGCAAGATATTTTAGGTCAAAAGGAAAATATCCCTCTTGGCAAATTATTTCATAATCAAGTTTCTCTAATTGCAAGGAGTTTCTGGACTGTTATCCATTGTTAATAAAGGCTTGCACTTCCACTGTTCTCTGACTCTTTTCATCCTTACCCCTGGAAACATGTCTCTGCAACTACCGAATGGGGAAATGGAACCAGTGTTTGTAGAGGGATTACTAGATTTCACATTTAATCTTCACAAGAAGACAACCATTTGGATGTTACTTTCACCCACTTTATAGTCTTGGCAAAGGAATTTCAAAGAGATTATTAGGTAATTTACCTAAGATCATACCGCTATCTTATAGTAAAAACAAAAATTTGATTGTCAATCTTGCTGTTAAAATCTCTTCCCCTTCAAGTCCACCATGAACTCCCCTGTAAAATGCAGGCCCCCGTTAGGCACAGTACGTAGGGTATTTGATAGAAATTCGTAAGAAGTCCTGCACTGTGATTTGGATTATAAACTAGGGCAGCCAGTGTGCAACATAGTAAGAAAATTGCTCAAAAACATTAACAATAGGATCACTATATGATCTAGCAGTCCAACTATTGGGTATATACCCAAAGAAAATATAATGTTAAAAAGAAAAATATACTCCTGTGTTTACTAAAATACTATTCACAATAGCCAAGAAATGCAAACAATCTAAGTGCTCATCAACTAATGAATGAAAAGTAAAAACTATGTTCTGGGCTACTGTTTATTCATAAAAAGGATAAAATTCTGTCATTTGCATCAATAAGAATGAAAGTAGAAATTACTGTTAATTAAAATAAACCAAACGTGTAAAAAATGCCACATAATCCTATGTGCATGTGAAGCCTAAAAAAGTTGACCTCATACTAAGAGTAAAATGTTAATTACAAGAGGCTGGGAAAAATAGGTGGGAAAAGGAATTTTAAAAGTTGATTAACGGCTCCAGAAAGAAGTGCTGGTATTTTATTATATAGTAAAATGATACTGATGATGACACTGTACTGTTTGTTTGTTTTTTTAAGCAGAAGAGAAGTTGTTGGATTGTTTCTTTGTAAAGAAGTGATCCCTGCTGGAGGAGATTGAAATGTTTACTCTGACTCAAACATGCCTCAAAACCCACTTGGTACCCATATATTTTTAAACAGTTTTTTAAAATTTTCATACGATACTGATTGTATGGAACTAGGCCCAGCATTTACAATTTACCAAGAGCCTTTGCTCATCACTTGTAGAATTAAGAATGACTGGTTTGTTGGCAATCTAGTAGTCTGGTTCTTTATGAATAATGAAAAGACAAATTCATTGCTTTCTTCATTTAAAAAAGAAATCTTGGAGCAATTCACCGCAAAAATCTGTATGACTTGTCTCCAATTCATTTTTGCACTCCAGCCTTTAAAGATGAAGGTAATATGGGGGGTAGCACATTCATTTTTAAAGCCTCAATGACCTCCAGAATTACCGAAAATACTATTTCAGTATGACTTTTTTGGTAGCCACACTCTAAGATGGGACCCAAGAAACCTTGCTTCTCAACATTTTTGTTCTCATGGCCTCCCTTCTGCATCACAGGAGAGCTGACCTCTGTGAGCAGTAGAGCACGGTAGGATATGATGAGAATAGGTCACAGGACACTGTGGGTCCTGCCTCTCCTTCAGTAATAACTTGTGTGGAGAAAGCCACTTGCTGTGTTCTCAGAAGCCCACCTAGAAAGGAGCTGAGAACTCCTGCTACATCCATGCATAAACTTACAAAAGATCATTAACTACAGCTATGCTTTCAGATGACTGAGATCCCCATCAATATTTAGGCTGCAATTTCATAAAATATGCTGAACCAATCTATTGAGACTATTTCAGAATTCTGAATTCAAAAAATAAAAAATAAAAAAATGAAAGGATGTCTCAGTTGCCCTATTGGATTTCCTTTAATTTCTGGAAACACAACGCAGCACATGAGTCAGGAATATTTTAAGGTCTAAGAACATTGTTTAATTATTACTTGTGAATGTGGGTGTGTGCAGCTGAATTGGCAGCATAATTTACAAGTCCCACTGCAAAATGAAAACACAAATTTTCTTGTTTGAAAATACTCAGAATTTCAAAGTGGCCATAGCAGAACATGAAATCAAGCAAACAGCATAGTTTCTGACCACAGAGCCCTGTCTACAGTCCGCAAGCTTACGAAGTCTGTCACGTGTTTCCCAGTCATAGCTAATATTTATTGAGTGCTTATCAAGTGTCAGGTACTACACAAGCGTACTTTATTTAATTTTCACACAACCCTGTAAGTCCCATTATTATCCCAATTCAAATGGTACTTATGGGTGGACTGGCTAATTTGTAGAAGTTCAATGGTTATTAAATGACAGGACTAAAATTCAAACTAAGGGTAAAAATCCTTGAGTTCTGACATAAATCCCTGCTTTAAAAACACTGTTCTATTTACTATTGCAACATAACATGTTATACCCAAATTTAGCTTCTAAAACACTATTTTTATTTTGTATGTTAGTAATTTAGGAAAGATGCCGCTGAAAATTAGCACTTGAGGCTTTGATACCTTTACAGTCAGATCTTGAACAGGGCAGCAGCCATCTGAAGACTGGATTTGACTAAGAATCCAAGATAGGTCAGTTCACATGGCACTTGGTTAGTACCGCTTATGAGCTGGGAATACAGCTGTCAATGAAGGCATCTCCTCTTGGATAGCAATATAGCAGTCTTAGAATAACTGGACTCTTGTCTTGTGGTCCTTTTCCACAAAGTAATTATTCCAAGAGAATCAGACAAAAGCTTCACCACCTTTTCTGACTTACCCTTGGAAATTTAACTGCATCACTTCTGGTGCATGTGTTGGTTATAGTTGAGAGCCAAGTAGGCCTTTATTTAAAGGAAAAGGGTATAAATATATCATGTGGGAACAATCATTCTCACATCTAAATAAGAAAAGTGACAAAGGATTTGTGGATACATTTTTATTAGTTACTAAATAGAACCCTCATTCTTGAACATGCTAAGCAAGTGCTTTCCCATGAGCTACATCCCTAGCCCCAATTTGTATGTTTAAAAAAATCACAACAATTAGTTGGATGGCTATTTAGAGTCAATACATCTATTTGAAATTTGCTTCCATGAAGTATCTCAGCTAATGAAACTTAAAATAACCTGGAACATTGTTTATAGATACCTATCAGATTTGATAACTTGTATGGGTGACACAAAAAGAAGAAAGTTCAACTCACAATACTTGTTGATTTTATGAATTGATGTAAGTAGTCTCATTTATAAGTGCGAATTTTTCAAGACTTTATCATGGTAAGTGTGATTTACTCTTGGGTCTTCACAATTATTGTTCAAGTGTGAAATCAATAATAGTATAACTGCTGTTATTAAAAATATTAATGAAAACTGTTACATTTATTCACCATTTCTTTTATACCACAAGGTTGAATGTGTATTTTTGAGGAAAAAATCAACAGCTTAATGATTCACCACTACTTTTTAAAGTTGTGAAATACAGAGTTGAACACTGTGTGTGTTTGTGATTGGAAAATGAAGAAGGAGGAAAGAGCAGAGAGAGATGGGGATGGATTAATAATAAATAATTTGAACCAAGGATTGGCAGACTATACTGTCCAAAAACACTGGCTAACTGTGGACTATTCTACTTTTCTATGGTTTGAAATCGTAGAATGATTTTTACATTTCCAAATATTTGTTAAAAATCAAAAGACTATTGAAAGACATGAAGATTAAAAAAATTAAAATGCAACATAGTTAAGTTAAATTTCACTGGAACACAGCTATGCTCATTTGTTTGCCTATCATCTATGGCTGCTTTTGCACTACGCTGTCAAAGTTAGCTGCAACAGTTGTCCACACCACCGAAAATATTTACTGTGTCCCCCTCATGCAGAAAAAAAACTGCCTATTCTGTGTTAGACAAAATGAGAATCACAGCAGATGAGATGAAATAATAAGTAAAAATTATTCTTATTGGTATAAAACAAAGAAGTCACACAAGACTTATTAATAATGCTGGTAAAAATAAGTTTTTGAACATTTCTGTAAATGATTAGAAACATAATAAATTTTCTTTCTGATTTTATAGCTATGGTAAGTGAGATATTTGACTGGCAACATCTCTGTCACTCTGCCAGTATAAGTTCACACATATCTTCAATAACAATAAAATAATTTTATGTAGGTACAAATCAGTGTCTTTGAAACCATGTTTTTCATGTGTGTGAATGCACAGATGTGAAAGTTAGAATAAAGCTAGGAACGTTTTTCATTTTGCTTTTTTATTTATTTAGTACCATACTGTTAATTATTAAAGAGGCAGGTGCTCCTTGCAATATAGATCCTATTGTTCTAGCTATCACTAACAGAGGATCAATGTGCAAACAAGTATCTCAACTACAAATTACAATTTCGACCAGGGACTCATGAAATTGGAACATTAGGGATAGCTGGACAGTACATATTTTTGTTTAATCCAGCTATGAATGTAGACGCCGCAGTTAAGAACAGCGGTAATGACTACGCTCCGCATTCCCTCAGTACCGGCATATCTGATCACAAATTAAATGACTAGAGAACAGCAGTTTAGATAAATAAATGCAGAGCCTTTCACATCTAACCTGGGTTGGTTTAATTTATTCTGAATGGCATTCTGATTTTATTTCCTCTAAGAAGTCAATCATTATATTTTCAAGGTTGATTGTTTAAGTTTGTGGAAACAATTGGGGTTAGACGAGGGACAGAGTTAGAGTGCCTCATGGTGTCACCCCTGGGCTGGAGCTCCAAGAGCTGAGACATTGACAGGGATGAGTAGAAGTAGCTCCCAAGTAACAGAGTATGGAGCCAAGATACTATGGTTTACAGGGAGACTGTACCCCCAAAGACCTCATGAGCTCACAAATGGAGCCTTTGGAAGAAGACTGGACCAGGGTACATTATAGCTGACTTGCTGTTAGGAGGTGGAGACAATTGGAGAAGGCGGGTTTCCTGGGGTCATGACCGGAAGGGCAAATCTCTCTCCTGGGTCCTTCTTTCTCTCTACTTTGAACCACTATGGCATGAGCAGCTGTCTTTTGCCAGGGCTCCCCGACCAGACAACTCTGAACTGAAACATCTAAACACTATGAGCTCAAATAAACTTCTCCTCCTTTAAATTGTAAGGTGTCAGGTATTGTGTGTCTTAGCAAGGAGAAAGTAACCAAGACACAAAGAAATTTTCTAACACGTTTCTCAAGCGTCCGCCACCTATGGACATGATCTGCCTGTGACAGTGAGTTAACAATTGGTCTTTAACTGATGCTAATCAATGTTTTTACAACTAACTTCCAGGGATGAAAAAATACAGAGAATAGAAGCTAAAGGATATCATGAAAAAAGGCAGAAAAAATTAGAAAATGAAATTTCTGTTAGACAAAGTAAATACTGGTCTGCTGTCCTAAAAAAAGGCTAGGATAGAGAAAGGGGTAGAACTATTTTAGATTAGAAGAAATCTAGTAATTCAATAGATTTAAGTGTAATTTATCATCCTTGAGTATATCTCTACATTAAAACTACTCTGAGATGCTCTAAGATAAAATGTTACAAGTATGAATAAGGAATGATTAATAAATGATATTAGAGATTTATTTCTAAATCTGTTTGATAAAATTATGATATTATGGTTATGTAAGTAAGTGTCCTTTTTTAAAATTTAGAAATACCTACTACTTTGTTTAGATAAATTCTTCTAATTTACTTTTTGTCACTTGCTATATATAAAGATGAATCAATATCAACACATACTTACTTGATATATGTGTATAATTCTACTTAACTATATGACTAAAACTTTTATAATGAAAAACTTTAAAAAATCTTTTTGACAGAAAGATTTTTTTCCAATATTTGGATCACTCTTATGAATGGTGTCAATGTTCATGACATCAAACACATGTACATAGAGGTGCTAAGTCCTGCGGTCTCTAATCCTCTTTTCTGTTCACAAATTTCACTTTATTCTGATGATATTCTTTATTGGCCACCCAGATGATATTCTTACAGGACCATATTGATTTCTTTACATTAGTCTTTAGTTATGTTGTCTCCTTTATTTCTGAAAATACTGTATATAAAATCTCATTGGAAGGCTCTATGAAAAACAGCATGGCTTTCTTCATTTGTTTCCATCCCTTTTGACTCACAGAGATCTTTTTTGTGTTATATTTGGAATTTGGCTCTTGTAGCTCTTGTCTTAGTGACTTTTTCATTTCTGGGACAAAATAGGCAGCATCCATGATTTAAAGGCGGAAACGTTTATTTTTAACTCATAGTTTATGGTGGTTCCTGTGTAAGGCAAGGCAACATGGCACAGAGGCATTGCAGAAGAGAAACAGTCCTTGGAATGGAAGACAGGAAGCAGTATTAAGTGAGAAAGAGGGGAATACATATATATATATATATATATATATATATATACATATATATATATATATACACACATATATACACATATATCCTTCTAGGCCATGCCCACAGTGACCTACCAGGCTTCACTGCCCAGTATCACAACCAGCTCTAAACCCCTCAGCAGACTAATCTAGTATCACATATCTGTGATCCAGTAATTTTTAAAAGCCCCACCTATAAGCTTTTTGTAATAGAGATTTCATTTTCTAATTTTGTCTGCCTTTTTGTCATGATATCCTTTAGTTCTTATTCTCTATTTTTTCATCCCTGAAACTTAGTTGTAAAAATGTTGATTAGTATCAGTTTAAACATTTTTGTTATGAGGCTTTGGGAGGGACATTTAGATACAAACCATAACAACCAACTTTGGAGACTTTTCTTAACATACTCTTGGGCTACAAGGATATGTTCGTCTTAGCTCCTATCTGCCTTCATAACACCAAGGCACCTACCCCTACCCTCTCCAGGACAGCAGCAGGCAGTCTGTCCCAAGTTCTAGAACTTACGCTTCATTAACCAATTCTTCCTGGTGGTCCAGAACTAGACTCATGGTGGCACCTTCTAACGTGCTAGTCCTAATTTTTGAAATATCAATAAAAAAGTCATGGATTTAGTTTTAGGTGCTTTAAGCTCAAGTGATTCACAGACATATAAATAGTTGAATCCCCAGTACTCTGTGATTTGCATATGATTACCTTTCCCTCCATTTGGGGGCACTTTCATTTATTTTTATTTTCACTTAAATACTTTACTCCCTCAACCCTTGATTTTTTTTCAGATATTCCTTTATAACATCATTTATTATTGCATCTTATCTCTTGACTGTTTTCATGAAAGATTCCTAAACAGATGAAAAATAGAACTATATTTAGAGAACTGAAATCTTCTGACTTCCTGTAAAACCTGGTCCCACTATATCACTCGGTTTTTCTTTCTAACTAATGTTAAAAGAAACAGCTGGGTGAGGGTTTTGTTAAAAGAGATTATCATCAGCTATTAATGAGGAAAGGGGAAGGTGTGGCATAAATGTCTACTCAGAGGATTAAATTTAGAAATGGTCATTCAGCTCTAACCTCTACTAGAGAAACCAGGGTGAAAATAAACAAATGAAAAGAATTGAAGGAGATGGACAAAACTGCAAGAAAACTTAACCCTAATCACAGATATGACTGCTGTGGGGTACTTGAATCTAAACCAAATGGGCCCCTCTAATTTACAATTGTTCTGATAGAATCACTATTGTCATATCAAATGCCAACTATGTCCATTCAAGGGAGGATGCTTAGCATGAAACAGTATCCTCACCTGAGACAAGTACTGACTCCACTATTTTGCCATCCATCAAATTCACCCACAAGAAACAGGAATCTATTTTTAAAGTCAGTATGTTAAGATTGCTTATATTAGACTAATCCATTTGGGTAGAAGAAAGAAGAGTCTCCGTGAATGGTCTTTGTCAAGGAGGATAACTATGCTTCAATCTGTAGAAAAGCAATTAAGGCAAACATTTTAGGGTGAACTACTGAAATATGTCATGGTTCAGGCATAGTGAGAGAGAACTACACTAACTGAGTTTAAAACACTAGGTATGGGTTAATTCTAATCTGCGGTATTAATGAATTTAGAACCATGATCTTAGAGTCTAGTGAGGAATCTCAGGAAATAGTGAAAAAACAGAAGATCTGGTTGCTTGGAAATAACTAAATCAGAAAAAAAAAGATAATATGAAATCTACAGGTGTGGATACATGGAAAAATTAAAATATTCAATAACTCCTTCCTATACAGCTAGCTAGTAAATTCTTATTTTAAGAAATATCAAAGTAACTGCTAAAGTGGTTATATTCTTGAACCAATAACTGAATCATACTTACCAGTGAAACAAGGCAAAGAGTTAATTTTAAAACACTGAATCTAGAAAATTGCATACAAAATGTTTTTCACTTCCGGATGATAATTGAAAATCAGAAAATTACAGAGAAACAATCAAAAGCCTAATTGAAATAAACAATAGTTCACTAAATAAGCTAAATAAAAGATAAATCAGTAAAATCAATTACCGTTCTGTGTTTTGGCACAACCATTAGAAATTTAAGAGAGGTAAATTGAGCAAATGACGTCTGCCTGATAATGCATGAAATCAGTCTGTTCAGTTTCCAAAGGAAATTACTGGGAAAATTCAAAATAAAAAATTCCCCACAATACTGAAAATTAAGGCTATGTAGTTCATTCTGTGATAAGAATCAGGCCCTAACATTGAGGAAGGTGCATATCAAAATGGTCATTAAATTTATAGTTGTCAGACATATATTATGCATTTATCTTTTGTGCTTTGGCAATCAAGAAACAGACTTCTTTTCTATGAGAAAATTATAAATATAAGGTCTTTTAAAATTAAAGGTTAAAACCTATTAAAATTTTTAAAAGCTTGAGTGAAAGAACACTTTTATTTCATGCAAATGCTCTGGTTTTAACATTCAGCACTGTCACCCACCAAAACCTACAGTAACATAAAATAAAACCACACAATAAAAATAGAAAGTAATTTTTAAAAAAACAAAAATAACAAAAATGAAAAAGAAGAAGGAGGGATGGAAAAGGGGATGGAGAAGAAAAAAGAAAGGAAACACAGGTGTCTTGATAGGAGAAGGAATGAGTCAAAAGCAGACAGCAGACAGCAATTTGGAAACATTAAGCAAACCACATAGTTATCATAACAAATAAGGTTGGATTAATGACAAAGATTCTTCTGGTGAATATTTACAAAATGCAGCCAGATCTTGTTTACAAGGATCACACATTAAAAGGTAACAAAAGAGGTTTAAAAATATAAGCATGCAGACTGTTTATCAAACAAAATCATTATAAAAATAATCATATCCAAGTGATGTAAATGTAAGGATAATCAGATGAAACTATAATACACCAAAAATAGTTTCTTAAATAAAAACTATGCTCGTGCTTTAGTTATTTTTCTTTCATTACTGAGACAAAATACCCAACACCCAAAGTTAAAAGGGGAAAGATTTATTTAGCACACATTTTGTAGAGGTTTCAGTCCATAGTTGGCTGGCTCCAAGAGAGGATGATGTCACAGACAAGTATCACAGAGGAGAAACAGTTTATGCTGGGCCAAAGGCAGCAAAAGCATGCAAGGGAAGACAAGACTCTTTCTGTCCCTTATATTGTGCCACCCACCCCACAGCTGGTGTAGCACTCACACGCTCCTCGCCAGAACTATGCCAAACCAATCAGTGGGATTTATTAATCACACACACTTAATCCCAACACCACAAGCTCTAGATTCAGCCACCTCTGAAAAAGCCCCATGACTGCCTGAGGCTTTGGGGGATATCTAGATACAAACCATAACAACTAGCATGAACCTTTATACATTGAAAGAAGACATACAACAAACATAAACCAATGTTTTTAGAAAACACATCAAGACATTTACAGAAACATAAGCTAATGGGAAACAATATACTGTTCTCAGCATGTGATCACTAGGAAAAAATACAAACTCTTGATTGAGTAATAATCTAGTTCTAACTTTAAACCCACAAATAGCTTTTCTAAAATTATATGGTTAATGTTTACCTAAGGAAAATGTCTCTTTCATCCATGCAATAAATATGAATTCCTACAATGTTTTCCAGATAATTTCAGTACTCTGACTCAAAGGTGATGCCATAGAGTGTCAGGACATAAAGAGAATTCCAATATTCCTCCCCAAAGCAGAAAGTGTTCTGACTACAAGTAACAGAACAATTAAATATATACATACAAACAAAACAGGCATATGCATGCTTCTTCCTTCAGCCTCCCACGGAGAACTGAAATCCAAACTTCAATTAAAAATACTTAGAAATGAATGACAATGACATTATAGATAAAGGCTCATGAATAGGTAAAGTTTAACTTCAGTGCCAACCTGTGATTTTAAATGATTTTTGTCATTAGATAGGAACTATTGCAATTTAATAAGCAAGGCATTTGACTCAGAATATAAGTGCATCAAGTCCAGTTAAGATACAGAAAGTCAAAAGAGGCCACAGATCCATTTTAAAAACCAAAACAAATCAGATATGCTACAAAGTCAATTTTTAAACATTTAGAAAGCCGAAGCTAAAAAAGAACCCTAAATAAATTAGTTCAAGAAATAAACTTCACAAGGGTTAAGAGACCATGGCCACTTATGACAAGTATAGCGACAAGAATGTACCACAGATGGCTTCAAGGATGAATGAGCAGAATTCTAACAAACTTACAACCTTCATAATTGATTACACAGTAGAATTCAAAAGAGCCGGTGACAGAATGTATCTGTGCTCACATACCAACCCCTTTTCCATAGTTTTTACTTACTACAAATAAATTCCAAAACAACCCAAGAAGCTGGCAGTCAGGATACAAATAAGAAAGAAATTCCTATAGGTTAGGCAGGCCAGTGATTTGTCTGCAAAGCACAAAGAAATTTGTGGAATATCCGAACAACATTGATCCCACCTTTGAAACTGCTGGAGCCATTGGTGACATGAATCAAATGAAAGGTGAATGCCTTACTGACTTTTCTCCTTGCTGAGACAAAATGCCTGACATTCAAAGTTAAACAAATAAAGGTTTATTTTAGTTCACAGTTTGTAGAGGTTTCAGTCCATAATCAGCTGGCTCCAAGGCAGGGTGGCATAGCAGAGGGGCATTGCAGAGCAGAAGGCAAGCAGCAGCAGCAAGGGACAAGTGACAAGCAACAAGCCTCTTTCTGTCCATTATATTTTATCTAGACTACCTACCCTTAGGCTAGGTAGCACTCACACCTTTAATCCTAGCACAGCATGTTGATCCCAGCATCACACACCCTAATCCAGTCACTCCTGAAAAATCCTACCTATTATTGCATGAAGCTTTGGGGGATATCTATATACAATCCATAACAGAGAATGAATGACTGGATGGATGAATGAATAGATCAAAATTAACAGATGCTCATATGAACTTACATGACTCAGAGACTGAAATACAAACTTCAAAATACCTGTAATAAATATGCTATGAGATCCAGAGAACAATGTAGACAACATACATGAAAAATTAGAATATTTTGGGTGAAAAACTGGGGTATACATAAGAAAAAAGAATGAAATGGATTCTAAAAATGGAAAATATGACATCAGAAATATTTAATAGACATTTTTTCCTTACCCTTGGTCTTTGGACCATTAAATATGATGTTAATTGTAGAGTAGAGGAAGTTTTTTTTAAATACCCTCATTTGAAGGAATTATGTTTTCTAGTTTCCTGGTAGTTTATTTTATTAGTAGTAAAAGTTGAATTTTGTCACTTTTTTACACTGAGACAGTATACTTGATATCAAAAGTGGGATTCTCCAGGAAATTCTCACTCACTGAAGAATGGTAAAAGCATTATTTGGGAAAGGAAAGAGGGGACAAGGAATGATGAATCTTTGTAATGCTTTCAATGTTAGAAATTTGTAATAAATAATTATGATAAAACAGTAACATGGTATATTTACCAACTTGAACACTTGCTTCATTCTTATAGAATCTTCCATTTATCTTATCTTTAAACTATCACAAATTGCGTCTTCTTCATAAATGACTTGGTGCCTAGAAAAGCAGTACAACAGCAAATGCACAAAAATCTGTAACGTCAATGAACAAGGTAATGTTGATGACAGTGACTGATATGTAAATGAAAAGTATACATAGAAGGTTGAAGACTTAATTTCCATTTCATTATAGAAGAACACCTAAGAACAAAAAGAGCAAAAGGAAAAGTTATCAGAGAGAAAATAATTATAGTGATTTTTACATGCAGGCTTCAAAAGGAAGGTGGGGGATTAAAAAAAGAAATAACCTAATCATTCATGAAACACATAATAGGAAGAAGGAGACACTTTGAGTACCAAAACAGCAGCAATTACATCCATACCTAACATGAACTTTAGGAATCTCAATTCACATTGACAGGAGATGAGTCTAGAAACTTAATTTACTTATTGTCTTATTCTTTTTCATTATTGTCTTACTGTTTTTCATCCAGAATTATTAAACTCTCCATCAATGGTATTAAAGATAAATGTTTAACATAGACAAGAAATCAATCATACCAGTAGTAAGAGTTTGATTGTTTTATAAGTGGATTTGTTAAGCATTTTTGGCCTTTTTTTTTTTTTTGAGACAGGATCTTGCTATGCAGTTCAGGCTGGGCTTGAGCTCACTTTGTAACCTAGGTTGGTCTCAAACATGCAGCAATCCTCCTGCCTCAGCCTCCCTGGGTCCTGGGATTACAGGTATGCACCACCATGCCTGGTTTGAGTATTTTGATTCTTATTAAGTACAATAGGAGATGAATGAGCCTTCCCATTTTACATTAATTCATTAATGATAAGCATTAATTCTTTTCTGTTTGGCAAATGCTCTCCTATTTTGTATATTTTTCTCATATGTCTTAATACTATGATAGTAATAGAAGTATCAGAGAAACAACACTCCTTTCCTAGACCAAGAGCATCCAGGCATTCATGTAGCCATCTGCATTAATGCTGTAAATTTATACTGAAATTATCTGATTGAATGTTCCCATGTTGGTACTAGAGATACCAACCATTGAGATAACCAGAATTACACAAGTGTATTAACCTAAATTAGTTAATTATTTGCCTATGATTATCTTAGAAGTTACTCAGAGCATGATATGGGCATAAAAATTTCTCCAATCCATATTAGTGTAAATCTTCCTTTTCAATGAGCTCAGAGACACTAATATTATAACTAACTAGCATTTTTTCTTTTTCCTTTTCTTCCTTTCCCCTTTTCCTCATTGTAGTACCTTTTTCCATTTTAACAATTTCTTCACATTCCACAATATCTATCATATATTTTGTACCTTATTTACTCATTCAGTTTCTCATGCCATGGAGAAAACAAGATGTTTACACAAGTAAGTCTGATTTATTCCACTAATGAGTAGAGTCTCAAGTTGCATCCATTTACCTAGTAAAATCTCAAATTTATCTTTCTTTGTGGTCAAGTAACATACCATTGTATAAAAAATACCGCATTTTTTATCCATTCCTCAGTTGATGAGCATTTGGGTTGTTTCCAGGATTTAGTTATTACAAATTGTGCTGCTATAAACATTGGTGTACAAATATCACTGTGGTATGATGTTTTTAATTCTTCTGGGAAGATATCCAGAAGGGGAATAGCTGGGTAAGTGGAACCTCTAATCCTAGACTTTTGAGAAATCTCTGTACTGGTTTCCACAATACATGCACCAGTCTGCACTTCAACCAACAGTGGAAAAGTGTTTCTTTTTCTCCACAGCCCCTCCAGCATTTGTTATTGGTTGATTTCTTGATGATAATCATTCTTTCTGGAATAAGGTGAAATCTCAGTGTTGTTTTAATTTGTATCTCTTGAATGAACAATGACTTTGAACTTTTTTGTATATTTATTTGCAATTTGTATTTCTTACATTCCCTGACTTGAAATTATACTACAAAGCTACTCTGATAAAATCAGCATGGTACTAGGAAAAAAAAAACAGACATGAGGAGCAATGGAACAGATTACAAGATGCAGAATCAACTCCAAACACACTCAGCCACCTTATTTGACAAAGAGGCCAAATATGTTCACTGGAAGAAAGATAACCTCTCTAATAAATGGTGCTGAAAAAACTGGTCCCCTAAATTTCAAAGACTAAAACTAGACCATGTCTATCACCATGCACTAAACTAAAGTCAATATGGATCAAAAATCTAAATATTAAAACAGAAGCACTAAATCTACTGAAAGAAAAAGTAGGTAGAAATCTTGAACACATCGGTGTATGCGGAGAGTTCATAAACAAAACCCAAACTGCACAGGAAACACTTTTAAAAACTAACAGCTGGGGCCCATTTTCTTAAAAAACTTTTGCACATCAAAAGAAATGATCTATAGAATGAAAAGAAAACCCACACACTTGGAAAAATTGTAGCCAATTGTCCCTCAGGCAAAGAATTTTTATCTAGAACATATAAAGAATTGAAAAAAATTAGACCCCCCCAAATTCGAATGGGCATCTGAAATGAGTACAACCACAATCTTAACATTACATTCTCTTTACAATTTTCCACTCTTTTCTGAATTTCTTGATCCATCATATCCTGTGTCAAAGTGAGAACTGATTTGTATTAGTCAAGGTTCTTAGTGAAACAGAACTAGTGTGATGGATGTGTGGCTGTAGAAAGGGATTTATTTGAAGAAATTGTCTCACACTAGTGTAGTGGCACCAGCATGAGATGCCTTTAGTGCAGCATTGAGAGGCAGGAGGATCATGAGTTTGAGACAGCCTGAGCAACAAGATTATAGAAATGACAAATCCGAAATCTGTAGTCACATTTACCAGGGAGAACCAAGGGCATCAGCTTGAGACTTTCCTCTTCCTCGAAGAGAAGGCTGATCCTTTATTTATTTAGTTATTTAGTTTGTTTTCTATTCAGCTCTTCAAATGATTATGTCCTAACCACAGTATAGATGACAATAGTTTCCTCAATTTAATTAAAATGTTAGTGTCATCAAAAAGATCTTCTGAGTTGGCACATAAAATTAACTGTAACATGATTCCTCCAACAAATATCTTCCTTGTAATATTTTGTGACTGATCCTGCTGAGTGAGGAGATTTAAACAGCAGGCAAATTTTAGTTTGACTCCTCTTTTTCTTCCTTCCTAGCAGCTAAAGTTATGAAAGGGAACTGGGGTGAATATCTGAGGACATGTCCAGGAAGGAATGAGATAAGACAGATCCAGGGATGGGGTGGAGTGAAGGTAGGGGTGGGGTTTGTGTGCAGCATAATCTTGAAGGGAATAAGTATGTTCAAAAGATAGAAGTCTTCATATCTCAACTAGTATGTACAGCAACTGTGTGAAAGTTATGTAAATTCTCACATCACTCTATATTTGAAACTACCACATTTCTTAATGGGATGGCTAGGTTTACTAAAAACAAAATGATCAAGAGGAAAGATGTTGTCTTTAGCTATTTTCAGGTCAGTGGTAGTTAATGGCCCACAGACAAGCGCAACATAGGCTCTGTGATGAATGCGTAAAGGTCACAGAAAGCTGAAAGGCCAGAACACAGGTGGGAAAGTTTGAGTTAAAGAAAATTCATCTAAAATTCCTAGAGACATATCTACTGAAGAATTTGTGCAGAAAATGTTTGTTTAGTTTCAAATTTGTGTGCATACGGGATGAATTTAAAGATACCAAAATTTCACCTCTGCAGTTCTGATCGGGACTGATATTTGTGATAACAATGAAATTATTGAACTGTGAGAAGAATTTTATTCACTATTTTTCATTTCCACTTCTGGTTCACTTGGTTTTTTGTTGTGTATTCAAAGCATTAAGTTTAGCTACAATACAATTCAAGGACATTGGTTTATTGTGAAATAACTTGAATATACAACTAGTCTTTTTAGGGGCACCATCTGTTGTTCATGACACTTTAAATTAAGGAGATTTCTGTTTCTAAATACTCCACAGAAACATATGAAGAAAATTCAAAGGGCTTGGGTTTCTAAGAAAATACAATATCCTTTAAGCATGAAATGAAACCCTTTCTTCAAAGTGTTTACACTAACAAAGAAGTGTTTAATTATATTTGATAGACATAGGTCTTTTGGGGAAAAGCAAAATAATACATAAATTAGATCAATTTTTCTGTGAAGCAAGAAAAGTGACAAAATTCAGGAACATCTTTATTTACATTCCCATAAGGACAGAAACAAATGAGGGTCAAGTATCTTGCCCGAAATCAAATGACTCTGAAAAGGCTAATTGATTTGGTTCTCCTTTCTTAAATCATAAATATGAATCAGTCGTCCAAGGACAGAGTTGATCCTTGGAGGACAAGAGGTCTAATGGCTTTTCTTTGCAGGGGTTAATCAGACTTCTCAGGCTTTAATGCCTCATTTTTAAATGACTTAAATATTCTAGAACTTCTCACAGGAATAATGAACACGTACTAATTGAGATTCCAAAATCCTTGCAAATAAGAAGTTATTTGATGAGTATTTAGACGTAAGACTATTAGTAATAGTTTGAGCTGCTTGGATAAAGGGTTTTCAAGAACAGTTAAACTTACAAAAGAATGGGGGCTGCCATCTTTTGTGAACCACTGTAATCCATAATCATCTATCCTGTCAATAAACCAGTTAAATGGTGGCTGTGTCGGAGAGCTGGGGTCAGAAAGTATTATCATAGACTGTCATTTTGCTCTCTACATGGTGCACTACACATCATTTTAAAATGATATGCTGTGTTCAATATTTTATATGACTGAAGGATAACTCTAGACTTAAATTTATTGCCATACATACTTGCAGTTGAATCATATAATATTACTTCAAACACCGTTTTCAAGATATCAGCTAGCATAACTGATGATAAACCATTTTATATATAAATTCATTTTTATCTCATTTTTCATTTGGTGCTTTATTGCTTTAGATGCATCTAAAATACTTTACAACTGGGAAATGTTTGTCTTCTTTACATAAAATCTAATCCTATTGGAGTTGAATAAATAAAGAAAGAAAACTATTATTGGTCCCCTTTATGAAAAGTAATTTAAAGACTTTGCAGGTTTTTGTTGTTGTTGAACTTAGAATTGCTATGATTTGGAGAAAATCTCTTTGCACTGGCACAAAAATCAATGTTGTCTTATTGCAAGCACTTGTTTTCAGTATGGCAAAAAAAAAAAAGGAAAGAAATGATTTGTTATATTTACTTCTGGATTACTGATGTCCTATTTAAATATAAATTCACTCTGAATCTCAACTAAAACTGTATTTAATTGATCTCAACATCCCTCACAGTGACTATTCCAACACTTAAATCTCAACAATAATCTTATATATTCCAAGGGTTGAACCAACAACCTCACTCAACAAAAATCAATGAGGTGCTTTCCAAGACATTGTATCATTTAGTATACAGAGCAGTCAATAAACCAGGAGTGTTCTGATTTAAAGGAAAGAATAAAGGTAGCTAATATTGGTAAAGATCACACAGTGACTACAGAAAGCTTTTATCTATTTGAGATCAAAATATTAACTGACAAGCATCTGAAGACAGATTTGTTCTCAATTTTTTTCTGTTCTTTTCTGAAAGACTTCTGCCACTTTAACAATATGGGACCCACTTCCTCATGTAATACGGAGATCACTGTTATATTTTCAAATTTTCTTACACCTCAGGGTCACTCAGACACAGCAATGACTGAGTTCATCTGAAAACCAAATTAGCCAAAGTAATTTTGTACAACTATCTTATATGGTATATGCTTGATCCATATGGCATTATAGCTGGGCATTTAGATGAAATACCAGTAGATTATGATTAATAAAATATCAGAAGGTTCTATAAGACTAATCTACCCAGATAAAATGCATGATCGCTTAATAACCTCCAATGTAATATATAACATTGTGTCTCAAGCAGACCTAAATCATGAAGAAAGATGATCCAGGGAGCTCAGGAAATAGGCATTTGTGTTTATTTCCCTTGGGTGAAGGTAACGTCCATCCAATTTAAGGCAAATTAGTTAGTATCTACCTCCCCTCGCTTCCAGAAAATAAAAGTGATAACATTTGCCAAGAATCACAGGAATACCAGAATATTAAAAGTTTATCTTGTTCATCTATATGCTTGAAGTAATCTTACAACACAATACTTGATTGTGCCGAGATGATTACATTTTCCTATTTCAGCTCTGTATTTTTTGTAATCACTCTGTGGGAAAAGGAGGTCTCCAGTAAATTGGTCAAAATGAACTCTAATTCTATCAGCCTGCTAAGGGTACAAAGGGAAATTGGTCTTAATAAGGCAAAAGGAACAGCTAAAGACAAACAAACCTGCAGGTGTACTATGTTTAAATCATGGAAATAGTTTCTAGGCAAAGAGTACATAGGCAACTATGTAAAATCATGAATATGGGTAGATTATCAGAAAGAGGAATGACAGGCTTCTAGGCACACAAGAGATTAAATCATGCTAAAAGTAACATTAGTGACTAAAATTAAATCAAATCAAGTACTTATATTAAATATAAAGCAACATTCAGGGGGAGGAAAGAAAAAAAAGAAGGTAAAAGGATTGAAAATATCCAAGAAATGTTATGGATATGCCAATTCACCAAAATCAACATCACTATTCAGTATTACAAGCATGCACTAATAAAAAAAATTCCGTCTCAGGAATAAAGCACAGCATCTTTGGAATTCCAATATTTATGATCAAAATTTTCAAGTTTCTGTTCTTGCAAATGATCTTGCAAACTGTTTATAGAACAGTTTTAGAACCCTTGTTAACTTCCAGGTATAATAAATCATCTACCAAATTGTTTCTCAACCTTTCTTGAATTTATCTATGTTTTTACCTAATGGCACCTACTATATGTTGAGTTTTGAATTAAGTTCTGGTTAGGAATATAAAATAATCTCTTGGTGTAATCTACCATTTGAATATTTCAAAAAGAAGAAAACTGCAATCTCTCTAGTCTGCAAAACACCTATTTTGAGCTCGACTATTCTTTAAATTTTTTTCTTCTGATACTGGGGATTGAAGCCAGGGCCTCCACACTGAACTATATCCCTCTCCCTTTTTTATTTTTATTTTTTTATTATGACCCCAGGTTTTGCAATTCTCCTGCCTCAGTCTCTTGGAGTGCTGGTCTTTAACTTAATTTCTAAAGGGACACATACACACATCAGAACAAAGGATATGAATTTGTTTTCAGATAAGAAGATTTGTAATTACAACCGCTGGGTCACACATTCACCCTCTGAACACCTTGAGGAGGGAAAAGGTACTATCAAGGGCCCAGCCTGGGTTTCAGCAGAAGGTCAACTGAAATTCTATGGCTCGAATAAGATTAATTCTCCTAAGGAAAGAAAGTGTTATTATAGAGTATGGGTAAAAGGAATCCTAGATAATTTTAAGTAACTGATTGTGTCACACAAGGCCTTAAATTTACACATATAACTTTACACAGTTCCTGGTCCATAAGAAGAGCTCATTTAATGTAAATTATTAAAGTGGGGATCATCTCTCCCTTTCCAGATGTTCATATTTTGCCTGTGAAGTATGATTAAGTGCCCTTTCAAAACTATTGAAAAAAATGGCTTCCTCTATAAAGTTTTTTTTCTTACAGAGAAAGAGTGATTCATCTGATTGTCAAGGTTTAGAAAAAAACAGGGCAAGAATGAGGTTCTTCTGCGGGGACTCCCTTTGTGCAATACCCTGTCCCCAAGAAGGAGAAACTGTCCCTCTTCCTGACCCATACAGGAAGCACAGGAGATTAGACCTTCTGCCTTTCTTCCTAGAGGCAAATAGAAACTTACCTCTTCTTTTATATATACTGTGTTGATTCCACAGACTGTGTTGATTCTGGGCAATCTAAGATCAGCCTTTAGTCTCTTCTTAGGTGACCTCACCAAATACTTGCTGTAGAAAGTTCTCAAGAGATTTGATTATGGTAATAAGGCTGTAATCCGGCTTTACCAGAGAAAGAAAATATTTATTATGATACTGTATATAACTGTGTCTATTTTTAATTTAATTCAAACTAAGTGAGAAGTGGGATTAATCATCAAATGTTTGATTTTAAGACATCTTTAAAAATCAGGAGCACTGTTAATGTTGTCACAAAGCATTAAACAAGAGATGTCTCAGCATCATTTTAGATTGAGTCTTTAGATCCATCATATGCTTTACTGAAAGTTGTCTAATAGAAAAAAAGTATTCCCAGCAAAATGTAGCCAAGGGAAAGTAAAAATGCATACTGAAGATAATTTTGATGATGGGTAGTATAATACTGCTTACAATCCTTAAATTTCTGTGATATAATGAAGTTTATTAACAAAAGACTATCTGAAAAAACAAACAACCTTTAGAATCTTGGAGTTTCCAAGTTATGAAAAACAAAAAGAATTCAGAATAACTGAATAGGACATAACATCAATGTAGTTTCACATGGTATTAAATAAATGCCAGGATTCACTGAGCCCCTTTGAACATATCCTTAGATATATATATAATTTCTCAGAAGAAATCCAAGCAGAAAGGACGTGACAAAAGTCAAAAGGTAGTCAGAAGGAGACAAACTATCAAGTGTAGAAGAAAGGATCTGAAGGTATACAGAAAAACATTATTCAAAAAGAGTTAAGTTAGGAGAAAAATGTACAGATCAATAAAAACTCTTCTGCATTGTGAGGGACCAATCACGGTGGCCTCTCCCACCTCTGCAGAATCATGAAATTCTTTATAACAGTCTCGTGTTCACTCTAACAAATGGGGAAGGGACATGTTTTATTGACTTCTTGCTTTTATTTTTGTTTTACCACTCAGACAAGAAGGATCACCATGACCAATGACTTTAAGCAAAGCAACACCAAAAGCCAGCGTCAATTCAGGAGGAAACCTGTGTCTCCTCCTGCTGGTCCCCACCTATTAAGGGGAACTTCTCTGGTAAAGCACCATAAAAGCAATCCCTGGAAGTATAGTCTTTGGAAGTGGATTTAATTAAAACTCTTATTCACAACTTAAACTACAGTGTCTGTATTTTGTTAGACCCTAGGGAGTTTTAAATAATTTATGTATTTAAACAATGAGCATTGTTATATGGGTTGTTTTCTCCCAGAAAATATATTGTAGCAAGGAATTTCAATCTATAATTAGAAATAACAAACAAAACAAGACTTCACTACCACTAGGATAAAAAGTACCCTATTGTCATGGCTTTATAAAAAATCTTGAAGCTAGAAATTCTAGGATCCAAAAAACTGAAACTTACTAAGAGAATTGAAATAAAATCTAAAATAATTTTTACCTGTGTGTGGTGGCACATGCCTGTGATCCCAGCGCTGGGGAGGCTGAGGCTGTGAGTGCAAAACCAGCCTGAACTGTGAAGCAAAAGATAAATGAATAAATATAATTGTCATATGTCAATTTATACCAATGTAACATTTATATACCAACACAAATATTTTTAATTTGCACTACTCATAATATGAATACTCTTGTAAGAATATAGAACAGACAAAATTGTTAACAAGGAATCATCAGACAAAAATATGAATAGTTGGAAGTACACACAAAATTCCTTACATTATTTTCCAAGAATGCACCAGAAAGTATAAATTCTTTCATTTGATGTCAAAGATGAATGACAAGATTTCCTTGACTTTCATTTTTAAGTATGATAGGGAAGAGTTATTAGATTTTTTTCCATGTAGTAGGAGAATAAGTACTGCCTAATAATTTGAATAATGATATATTAATGAAATACAATTTTAAATCTCATTTCAAGACCATTGCAAACCTTAGTTGAGTACTGAGAGGGATATTGTGAAGAGTAGACAGAGGCCTGTTAGTGTGATACTGAGACAAAGATGAAGGAAAGACATAATCATATGCAATTCCCAAAACAAAGATAGCCAGAAATTGTAAGAAAGCGATTTTTGTCTGCTCAGCAACAGGCTGCCACCATGATTTAAAATGATAATTTATGTACATAGCATATTGAAAAATAAGGCAGGGACATGACCATTCATTAGCAAAGTAAGCATACATCAAACAGTAGTGTTGAGAGCAGAGAGAACAAGCAAGGACCAAGCACTAAACATAAACTCCCAAAGAAATGTGCTTTGGAGAAAAGGGAAAAAAAAAGATGTTATCCTACCACCTTTCCTATATCTGGAACCCCCTGGAAATCTACAACAATCTGGTAAAAAGATACTTTAGATGACTTCCAAGAACATGAAAAAATGGAAGTTTGAATCATTCTATTAGGATGTTAAAGAAAGATGTTATTTGTATAATGAAGGACTACTTACTACTAAGAGAGTTTGAAGGCTATTAAATGTAGAAATAAAGTAGAATTAGCATACTGCTAGAATTTACTGAAAATTGAAAAATGTTCTACTATGAAATCTGGCTGCCATACAATAGCCAAATTCAACTTCTTAGCAGGATTGCATATAAATATATGGCTGGATTTTCCACTATTTTCGTATAGACCATTTAATTTATTCATGCAGTATTCATTTTTTGAGCCAAATTCAGGTTCTCAGTCACTCCTGCTTTTTCAATGATAAATCAGTTCTTATATCCATCAATTAAGTTTGTCCAAAGTTATTGGTTAACTTCACAGTGTGAGGTATGCCACACATATATCAACAGAGCTTTGGAGCTATTACTTTCTGATAATCAGATTTTGAAGTTTAGGAATTATAGTGCTGCTTTTCCTCACCACAAGTAGAAACAGACACAGAAGGTAGGTCTCAGATTTGCTTGCCAAGTCTAAAAACTCTGAAAAGAAATGTAAAGAACCTTTGGACTATGAGACACCTTCAACTAAGGAAGAAGCTATGGTTTTCATGCATGATGAAATGATAATAGGACATGCTTAGTTTGGAACCATCATATTCTAGCTCAGTCCTTCATAATAACAGACCAACTTTATATGTGATATATATTAAAAAGAGAGTCAAGATACCACTCTCAAATAAAGCAGATGAATAAAATGGCTGTATTGCATGAATTCTTTTTTATTAGTTATAGGTATCATGTCAGATCCAATGTAAGACTATCTTTGATGATACCATTGAAATAACAAAAGAATGTAATTATCATTATATTGTGCAATTGATGATCTTCATGCAGCTCTTACATAAAATTGTATTTCTCTTATGGACAAATTGTTGACAGCTAAGGATGTTAAGCCTTGTATCTAGATGTCTCCCCCAAAACCCCGTGCACTCATAAGTGGGGCTTTTCAGAGATGACTGGATCTAGGTTAAACACATATGGTTTAAGGGTGTATAGTAGCTAACTTAGTCCACTGACTGGCTTAGCATAGTTCTGAGTGTGGATGATGGGAAGGCCCAAGGTGGGTGTGGGCATCACCAGCCAGTGGATTTATAGGCTAATGGAATGAAAGAGAAAGGCAAGCTTGATGCTGCTACTGCAGTGCTTCCTGCCTGCCATGCTATGGGCTGTTGCTTCTCTGCCATGCCCCTCTGCCATACTATCCTGCCTTAGAGCTAGCCGACTATGGACTGAAACCTCTACGGACTGAGTACAATAAACCTCTACTCCTTTGACTGTGGGTGTCAGATATTTTGTCCCAGCAACAAAGAACATAACTAGGACAAGGGACAATGATCTTGTAACTTAATTTTCTCTTTATTCTTCAAACTATATTCACATATATTCCTGACCACCAGAAAGTACAAATTAGAGAAAGGTTTAAATAGTGTATTCAATACCTTAGATCCTTGTGTTTAACATTAAATAATAGGGAATCTGTAATTCTGGCCTTGTACACCTCCCATTAATCTCCCAGGCAATAATATAGTACAAAAGAAAGTAAAATATATCTTCTTAATTTATATTGTTTGCAGGTTAACTTTTAGAGCATATGGCTACCATAGTAATAAAGTTAAAACAGTCACATGAGATAGGGGAGAATTTCAAAGAATTAATTCATGTTCCCAAGCTGTAGATGCACGATTTAAAAGGCTTATATTCATAGTTTGGTTTACAAGAAAATGTTACCTAGGATTGCATAAATATACCTCTATGTGAGAACAAATTCAGAAAATAAAATTATGCAATATTAATAAAGGGAAAGTAAACAAGTATGATGTTGTTTTTCCCTCACAAGGCAGAGCAAAAATACAGATCCCTTGGTATCCATAGAGAAGTAGTTGCAAGAATCCCAAGGATGTTGAGTTGGACAATGCTCAAGTTTCACATATAAAACAGTGTAACATTTACAGATAACCTATGTGCATTACCCTATATACTCTAAATCATCTCTAGGCCACTTCTAATACCAAATACACTGCAACGCTATGTAAATACTTACGTTATGTAAATACCTATGTTTCATTTAGGGAACAATGACAAGAAAAGAGCCTGAAAAAAGGGAAGAAGTTACACATATTCAGTTCAGATGCAATTTCTTCCCGATTTTTAAAATAATAGTTTAAAAGTACACACCCTAATAGTACAAATTTATAGTGACAGGGCTGCGGATATAGCTCAGTTGTAGAACATGGCCTGGATTGTGTAAGACCTGAGGCTCAATTCTCAGCACCCCAAAATAATACTGATAAAGAGATACAAAGCAATGTTTTGACATAGTAACTTCTTTTTGTTTGTTTGTTTGTTTGTTTGTTTGTTTTGGTTTGGTTTGTTTTTTTTTTTGGTACCAGAGATTGAACTCATGACCTTGCGCTTGCCAGGCAGGCACTTATACCACTGAGCTAAATCCCTGGCCCCAAAGCAATGTTTTGATACGTTGTCTAATGATCAAATCAAGGCAATTGGGATATCTATCACTTTAATCATGTATCGATTCTTTGTGGACAAACATTTCTCTCTTCTAGCTATGTTGAAATATAACTATAATATATAGTTACTGTTAATAATCACCCTGCTACTTAGTAGGTTACCAAAACTTGTTTCTTCCATCTAACTGTAACCTTGTATCTGCTGACCAACCTCTCCCCCTACCTCCTCCTCCCTATATTCCTTAACCTCTGGTAACTACCCTTCCACCCTCTACCTGTAAGAGAAAAAAATGTTCTATTATACGTATGAGTGAGAACATGTACTATTTGTCTTTTTGTTTCTAGTTTCTTTCACTGCATACACTCAGGCTCATCCATGTTGTTGCTACTATGGGGTTTTATCCTTTTATAGTTGAATGATATTCTGCTGTATAGTAATACTGCTCTCTTTTTATACCTTCTTTATTCATTAGGGACAGCACTGAAATAAGCATTGGAGTACAGATTTTTCTTGACAGACTGAAAACAGTCTTTCTGGCTATATAATTCTATTCTTAATTTTTGACTAACATCTGTACTATTTTCCATAATAGTTGCACTAGTAAATAGTTACACTAGTTTGTATTTTCACCAATGATAAGTTAAGTGTTCCCTTTTCTTTGCATCATCACCTGCACTTACTTTGGTTTGTATTTTTATTTTTTTCTGGTACTAAGGCCTTCACATTAAGCAGGATCCCTAGCTTTTTAAAAATTTTATTTTGATACAGGGTCTTTCTACATTACTAAATTTCCCAGTATGCCCTGAACTGGCAATTCTCCTGCCTCAGCCTCCCATAGTGCTGGAATCAGAGACCTACACCACCATCAATCTCTGTCTGCCTTTTCTTTTTCATAATCCTTCTAACTGGAATGAAGCGATGTATCACTGTGATTTTGATTTGCACTTTCTGAAGATTTGTAGTATTGTTTATATAGCAGTATTATAAGCTTAATATTAAGTAATAGTAACTTTTCCCTTACTTGTTGGTCATTTGCATTTCTTGCCCTGAAAACTGTTTAGATCTATTGCCCTTTTAAAAACTGGATCACTTGCATTTTTGCTGTTGAGCTCCTTACATATTTCAATTATTAACTCCTTGCAGAAGTATAGTTTGCAAACATTTTCCACCATTCCACAGGCCTTTTTTTCTGGTTATTTTTTCCTTTGTTGTGTACATTTTCAATCTGATGCATCTATCTATTTCTATGAATATATTTAATCCATAGTGAACTGAACGCAACCATGCAAATATAGAAGGTCAATTCATACAACTATTGCTATTATTCTCCTAGAGAAAAAAAGTTTTAAATAGGAAGACTTGTTGGGCATTTGGAACCCCCAACTATTTACTTCTTATTGGGTGGCACTGTAACTCTCAAGAAAGCAGAACACATTGATTCACATCATTAAAACATACTGGGTTTTCTTTCTGGAGAAAATTATTACCCTGGGGAGAAAAGGGAGGATAAGAAAACCTTATTTTTGATAAAGAAAATTTAGGTTCTGAATTATCAGAAAAAGAGTCCTATAACATGAGGTTATCCAGAACATACTCTTTTCAAGATGTTCAACTGAAAAAAAGCATAATGTCTCAGGATTCCTTGATGACCACCTGGTTAGCTATAAGCCAAGGTGTTCATAATAAAAAATACCTTTCTGCTTTATGGACAATTTACCTCTTGAGAGTCAGGTTCTTGTGTGTCAGGGAATAACAGTTACACATCTGCTTCATTTATTCCTAATGCTATCTGTGCCCACTACGCTCTATAGTCCTCCCTGATGGATGGATGTCCTGGTCACTGTGCTGGTACCCATACCTAAGATTTGCTGAATCTACCCACATTGCTCCCATTCTGGCCCTACAAAAAGTTTTTCAAAGTTGAATAAATTGCCTGTCATTTTTATTTTCTGAATTAACAATTCAATGATTAGAGATAAAATTTTAAAGCAGTCAATGCAGTTTTGACTGCTTTCCTTTCCCAACCAACAACAAAGCAAAAGGTGGTGAATACATGAAATACTGAAAGCGTTACATATGTATGTGTGCCTGAATATATGTGTATGTGTGTAGATAGGGGAGGATTTTTAAATATCTACTGTAGTCAGCCAGAAAACTAAAAGTGACTGAAAAGGCAGTAAAACAATTTGAAAAGATTAAATTGTATTAAATAATACATTTTTAATAACACATTTTTCTAAAATCCTTTGTTGCTTGGAAATTCATTGAATTAAGTTGGAATCAATTCTATTAACTTCCCTTGGTATACCCTAAATATTTATAACAATTTGACAAATATTAAACTTGCACCAATCTAAGACTGCTAAAGGGAGGTAGATTTTATCTCTTAGCTATTGTTGGTCTTATAATGGGTAATTTTTATTGCATCAAATCATTTCATCCAGCTTCTAGTCCATTTTGAAGGGAAAAAACAGTTGTTGATAGTGTTTTAGAAATTAGGATTAAGCTACCAGTAACCTTGCTGTCAGGCAGTAGAGCAAGCAATAGGATGATAAAAGGGGAAAAAAAGAGCCTCATGTTGGATACAGTAAGCTCCAGTCCTCTCCAGCTGAATTTATTAAAATAGCGTTTTGCTGGGGTTCCTTTATATAAAAATAATAGTTTGCTCATCCAATGTGAATCTAAACAGAAGGCTAACCTGAGCCATTACTGCTATGAGAAACTGTTGAAGACAGAAAATTAGCACTGCCAATATTCCTACTATTTTCATTCAACAGAAATTCTAAAAGCTGTACTATACTTAATAACTATTGATTATGACTCTTTATCCAGGACAATTTTCTCTTGCATTTCTCTTTCATTTTGGATCAAGGTGCCTGAGTTCTAGGCATGGCTTTGCCAATAGTTAATCATCTAAGCCACATCACTTTAATTATTTGGGCCTCAGTTTTCTCACATGAAATGAGAAAACTAGAAAACTTGTAGGATTTCTTTTTCTCTAGAACCTTAAGCTAGATGACATTTAAGATTCTGTCTCTAAAATCTTATCACTCCAGGTATACTGACAGTGCTAAATATTTATGAGACAAAGTGTAATAACTCTCACAGGTTATCCACAGTGAGTCCTTACCCAGGGTATCCAGCAACAAGATCAAACCCACAGACTAGCTTTCCTCTGCTAACAGCAATGTGAAGCTCTGGAGTAGACAGAAACCCCACTTCAGAAATCCTCAAACAATTCATTCTTCAGCACTCAACAGTAAAATTGTTCATGCCATACTCTCCTCATTATGCAATGACCTAGATAACGCGTAACACAATATCAATGGTTTTTCATTATGATATTGACACTACACCTTGATATAAAAATCTTAAACTAGGATCTCTTTGCAAGAGAGTCCACCAGCAGCTCAGTAACTTTATCCTACCATGAACATTTCTCAGAAAGGAACACTGCTTTCACTGTCATTATTAACGCGGATATAGTGAAAAAAACAAAATCAAATTCATTTGTGAAACTATAGTCATCAGTTACTTCAGTGTTTTGGTCTCCGATTCTGTTAAAAATTAAATAAAACAAGAGCCAGATCATTGGATATTCTTTTAAAACCTTTAAAAGTTTGTCTTGATATTGATCAGGGTTGTCAGCAAAAGGATTCATGAGGATTCATCATGATTAGGTATATATTCTTTAAAAATTTAGAACCAAGAAAGACATTTCTCTTAAAAAGCATATGCATTCATTTTGCCCATTAATTAGAACTTATATCCTATAATGTTTCCTTTGTAGTCACTGCAGCCTAAAGGCTGATACTTAAATTTAAAGCTCAAACTTAGAACTGTTAGTTTAGTAGTATAAGAAGGTTCTTAGTGTGTATGTTCAGAATTAAGATAAATGAAGACTAATCATGAGGAATTCTAGGTTTACATCAAAAGATTCTGATTAAATAGATCTTGGATAAAAGTCTCTAATCTGTCTTCTTAGTGAATATCCAAAATAACTAAAATAGAAATGACCTGTGAATCTCATGTTGATGAGAAGCTAGATAGTTGAAAATTATTTCCCCTGTTTTCAACACTTCACGGGCATCTATTTTTATACCAATAGCTTTATTATATAATTATATTTTAAATATCATCTTAATTATTTTATAGAATTAAGCAGGATAAAAATAGTTGATCTCTGTATGAATCTAAATAGATACATTATGACTGGTAGTTAATTTGAAAATATGAATGAGAAAACGTGAATATATACCTCTATGTCTCCTAGAAAAGATAGGACTTTTAAAAAAAAGGCAAAGAGAAAAAAACAAGGATGAATTTTATTGCATCCAAATCAAGAATTTCCATTCTATGAAGGCTATCGCAGACAAAATAAGAATTGGCAAAATGGGAGAATACGATTACATTTTCCAAAAACAACAAATGATACAGGATATTCTGCACTGACACGTGTGTACTAGAATCTACTTAGAACTTACGAAAATCAGTAAGGAAAAACAATGACCACAGTGGAAAAAGGAGCAGAGAATATGAATAAACAATTTAAGGAAAAACTATCAAAACACTAACAAGCATCTGATAGTAAGCTTTACTGGCATTAGAGAAATAAATTAAAACAAAAGTACGTTACCACTTTATAAGCTGATAAACAGAGGTTGGACAGTGGCAAAGACTGTGGCTGTACGGTCATAGAAACAGCCACTGAGAACAATGTGGCTGCCGAAGAAGCTTGCCGGCTCTTCTCCTGCCCATAAAATTTTCCGGGTGGGAATTATACACCCATCCTTATATATCCACCCATTGTCAAACTACCAGGAGCCCATATTAAGTTTTTGCTTTCTCTTTAAATTGCGCCTTGAAAGAATACAGAAGCACAACTTCCCCCTGGGGAAGAATGTGAAGAGTCACAGCACACCAATCGCCAGCTTCAAAAAGCCACTTCCGACATGCTGCCCTGGACCTCACTGCATGCTCACTGCCAGCGGAAGTTTGAGTCACGTATCCACCTTCACATAGTCTCCCACCATCTCCCTTGAGACCCCTACGTAAAAATCTCATACTCCTTCAGAAGACGGCAACTGTTGAACGACTAAGTCAGGCAAATCTTTCATTTTATTAGAGTATTGCAAGTGCTAATATGTGTTATCTAAGTCTGTTTCCTGTTGCTGTAACAAAAAATCCCAAGACTAGGTAATGTATAAACAGAAGTTTATCTGGCACATGGTTGTAAAGGCTGAAAATTTTAAGAAAATAACACTGGCATCTTTTTTTCACATTGGGCAAGGGCCCTTTCCTGTGTGATAGCACCCTATGGGACATGTACTAGTTCCCCTCCCCCATAAACATGCACCTGCCATTTGGGGGGGAGCGTGCAAGTTAATTTTTATTGAGAAGAGACATTGTCAACTCTAACAGCAATAATTAGAGTGAATAAAAACTTTTTGAATGTGTGTGAATAAGAAAACGTCTTGTTGTCATTAGCAGACATAACCACTATTACATGTAATACAGGAGGCATATCAATTTGTGACCCTTAATCCAAAAATATCAAGTGCTTTTCCATTCAACCTAAGACTTCTGGATTCCTAACGAGAAGTAATACATTAAGAACCTGAAAATTGCTTACTGAAAGGAAACCCCCAAAGAGAAAGGAAGGGAATGTAGAAATTAAGAAGTCACCTCGAGCACACCTTAAAGTGTAATTAGCTATATTTTCATATCTTCACAGTACTACAAAACACGGTCACTTGCAGAACTGGCTCAGATTACTTAAATACCATATATATTTTTAGCCCTCTGTATAACTGTTTGGAAGTTACTTGTGTTTATACAAAATAGAGCTACTTTCCAAAATAGAGCTACCAACCACACATTAGGAAGGCCAAGATAAACACAAATCAAGGAATGGAGTTTTCCCAAAGCTGCCATGTGAAAAGACGAGAAGGAATTGATGCCTACACATGAATGGGTTTCTTTCCTATAGAAAAGCTAAGTGAAAAAGAATGGAGATGTGTAAAAAGATATCTTTTGAAAGAAAGAAGGATGATACTCTGTTTGCATTTAGTTTTCACATTCTTTTCCTGCATTTTCTGACACCCATAATGTTGTCTCCAAGCAACTGCACCGTGAGGGTGCTGTCGAGGGAAGAATCTTCATTCTGTGTATCAAGCTCTATGATGGCTTTATCAGAATCCCCTTTAGCCACAGTGCAGACAAGCTGTGGTTTATTAGGAAAGGATCTCTTAATGAAATATGGAAAATTTAAGAGCCAGCCCCAGGAGGCTTGCATCACTTTCTCACTTATATCAAATGTCTCCTTTGGTAAGCTCCTTGGGAAATATCTTTCAGTGCTTACAAAACATGGAATTTCAGCATGTTACAGGAATTAATTTCCCTTCAGGTTGAGTAGAAGACCTTCCTGTCTGGATTACTTTCACTGGCTGTCAGAATAGGAAATCCTCCCTTTGGAGCGATTCATATCTCTCAGAACAGAAGTCTTATCTTCTTCTTTTAGAGCCACCAGTCTCATCATGGAAATTGATCTTAACTGTTACTAGTAGCAGTTGTATCAACTAAAAGCCATACCTCCAAACACCATCAGTACATGAAGTAGGAGATTGTTCCCAGCACACAAAATTTGGGGATCACTATGAGGCCAAGTGATCCAGAGCAAACCACAGCATGGGTCCAAGTGAAAAAAAGATGAACCCAGCAAAAGATTTGCATTGATTTATATCTCAGAAAAAGGTAAGCAAATTCATGCCGCCAGAAATGAGTTAACTCTTACCCTACAGCTAGTACCCTAATATCTTTATAGTTCTTTATATTTCTAAAAGCAAAAAACTCTGTAGTTCAGAATCTTTACCAAAAACCTATGCAAAAAGGCCATGGAACTTCAAAAGAAAGATAAGGCTTGTGATAATCTTTTTAAAAATCATTATAGTCATGCTTCTAAAAGTATGATTTAAAAATAATTAAGCCTAAAATTTGTTAACTGATTTTAAGTAAAACTTATGAATAAAGCATAATAATTTACACTTATGGATTTATCCTTAAAGATTGGAGAAAAGTGTTCACGTTTTCATATAATATAGAGTATCTTTCTCTGAAAAAATGAATTATTTTAATTTCTAAAAATTGGGTCAATTTCTCTGCCTTACTTCGTGGTGCAGTATCTCGAAGTGTGGGAAAGATCTTGCCTCTCAGAATCACCTCGATTATATTTAAAATATGCAAATCCCTAAGGCTCTTCTCAAATGTCTGAGTGGCAGGACCTCTGGGGATGGGACCCTGAAATTTTGCATTTTAAAAACTCCTGGGAAAAACAAAACAACCAACGAAAAACAAACAAAAAAACCTTCATATATGCTTAACCAATGACCTCAAAAAGCTAAAGTTTTAAACATTCAGATTAAAATATGAAAAGCTACTGTTTTGTAACTATATACTGAATAAGGTCTCCTCTGTAAATTTGTAAATATCATTTTCTACAGAAAATCAACTTAGCTCAACGATTAGGGCTATGGACTAAAACTCAACAAATGTTTTGTTCCCTGTGCCACTATTCCCCTTATGAATGATATCAGTAAATTATTTAAATTCACTGTGATAAATAGGATATACAGTAATTCCTTTTTGCTGCCTCACAGGCATATTGTGAGGTTAATTAAATAACAGCTGCAAAATATTTTTGGCTCCTTGGAGAAAGACATTATAGAAGACATTATACAATACATGCAGCACTTTTGCACTGCTATAAAAACAGCACTAATTGTTCCTAAGAACTCAGCCCATGGCAGAGAAAACAACTATGACACAGCTTTCACAAGCATTAAATTCACAAGGGCGAAATTTTGTCACAGTTGATGTCAGCCCCGGGTGAATGTGACGCTTCTGTTCTTTACACAAAGACCACTGCCATCTTGTGGGAAACAGTCATTGTCCTTGTTGTAGGCTTCTGTTTTATTTGTTTGAAATCCTGACAAGATCATTTGGGTTTTCTGCTGCGGAATCAAAGAGGTGTGGCTTTTGTGACCCTGGTCATCCTGAGGCATGTCATCGGAGGCCTGCGAGAGACCAGTGAGGCCACACTGGAGGTCAGGTAGTGCCTGTGGGAGGAAGAGTTCTATAAACAAGACCTCTCCTGGGGGTCTTGAACTATACGCAGTCCTCAAGTAAGGTTTGCCACAAAAATCTGCTTTCATGTTTCACTGTTCTCTGGAATCAGGGCTGAAAGAGAAAAAAATCATCATTGCACATCCTTAACTCCTATGTTCATTGCTCCGGGAAAAACACATGGGTCTGTAAATATCATTTGTATTCATCAAAAGAAGAAGGATTGCTTACAGAGTAAGACCACCAAACAGTCCTAAAATCTATCCAGCTCGATGAATGGTCATATTTTGACAAATACGTTTTTCTTAAAAAATCTATCCTGCAAAAATAGTTTTTCATAAAAGCGCTTTCCTTTCTAGCCTTTCTGATATTTAAAGGCTTTAAGCTGGTAACCAACTATAGCTACAGAAAACGTCACAATTTTAACCCAGAAAAAAAAAATTGTCTTAAGAAGCAATATTATATAGAGAAACAATCTTTACGGTCAGAAATACTGCTTTTTACTTTCATAAGGCAGGATATTCTTTGGAAAAGATACTTTTTAACAAGAACTTTTTAATTGCTTTTCCTTTAGGTTGGTCTTAAACTCACTATGTGGACCAGGCTGTCCTTGAATTCCTGGTGCTCCTTCTGCCTCAGCCTCCAGAATGCTGGGGTTGCAGGGATGCACCATAATGCCTGGCAACTTTTTAATTTTTGTGGTTGAGCGAGTCTTAGGAAAAAACAGTAAAAAAGATAAAACTCATCTTAATATCCTCATCTCTCCACTTCTGTACTTTTCAATCTGCATTTGAAGGATCTTCCCGCAGCTAATTTTCTCATTTCCGTGCTGGGATAGTAGCTTCTCCAGTCACCCGAAAATTACAATTTGTATCAATTTAAAATAAAACGTTAGAGACTGAATAACTCACACTGATGAAGCACATTTACAAAAAAATTATTAGCCAGTCACTGCTTAATGCAAAATGTAGAATATCAGAACATAGATTCTGGGAAACAGGACAGGATAGAATTTGGATAGTGATTATTTTTCTAGAACGGGTTTCATTCTATGAGTTACTATCTATTCAGCTTATTAATTTTCAAAACTCAAAAAATTGGAAAGAGTAATATACTAACACCTTCAGATAAAAGGGTGTCTTCTTACCCCAGTTTCAAGTCTGATCTCAAGGCAATGTTACATCCAATAGAAATAAAAATCAGATGACCTAAAACATCAAAGAATAATATATAATTTTTACTAAAATGCCTGTAAAAGGCAAGAAAAAGAACCAGGAATACACCTGGTTCATGGTACAAATTTTTTTTCTTATAACCTTTTTGAATAGATTTTTTTTCCTTAAGTCCTATGAACTGAAGCAATCAATAGCCTAAATTTTCCATCTCTGGTTTCCAAATGTAGCTTAACTCAGTTTCCTGTTCTACAACGGATCTCCAGGAGAAGCATCTTCTTATAGAATATGAATTTTTCATTTTGCACTTCTACCTAATGTCCTGGGCAGTATATTAGAAGCCCAAAAATCTGGAAGTGACAGCAGACAACTCATTAGAATCGTAACAATGGTTAAAGAAAAAACAGCAGCAAAGTATCACTCAGTAATTCTCCTCCTCATAAGGGTATTATCACATTACCAAAAACTGAAATTTCTGTCTCAGGCCATTTTATCCCAAATAGTTCTGGTCTTCATTGTGCCCTCTGAAATGTAACAAATATGCAAACAACTGGTACACTAGGTGACACTTTTAGGTTTCCTGTGGCTTGGGGAGCATATCATCCTTCTGCCTAGAATATCATTTCTGGTGCTGCTGGCTTAGTAAGATCCAGTGCAAGCTGCAAGAGCCACCAATTAACTCACACATGGAAATGGGTTCCCTGGCAGAGATTGTTCCACCTTCTTCCTGATCCATTATTTGCTTGTTTCTCATAGCAATAAAATACATTTTTAACTGAAATTATGGCCTCCCACCAGAAAGAATCTGTTTCTATTTCTATTTCTCGCTTGGCCTTCAATTAAGTATGGCCATAAAACTAGTTTCTGGCCAGTGGCATGTGGGATTTAGGGTTGTGTTCATTTTTTGAGCTGTGCCCTTAAGAGAATTCTTGGTGTCTTCAAATTTCCCATTTTACCCTTTTTGCTGGATAGAGTGAAACTGTGGGAACCACTGTGGACCATACAGAGAAGGCAACACACTGGAGATAGTAGAACAACCAACCAAAAGGAAACTGGAACCTTTTGTCTCCTAAAGAATTGCCACATCAACCTTGAAATTTGTGTTGGACTATATGAGGAAAATTATTTCATTTATGCCACATTAATTTTGAGTTTCAACACATAAACTCAAGAACTCTCCAACACATTCCCATAACACTCTATACAGGTATTTCTTAAGCTAATGCTCTCTGTCTTCAAAAAATGTTGAAGTTTATATCTACAAATTTTAAACTCAAGGCAGGCAGGATGTCTCACTGATATCTTGATTCCAATGCCAAGTACACTATGTTTGAAATAAAAGATGTACTGAGTAGATGAACAAATAATTCAATAAATAAGTGACTAACGAAGAATTATGTGATCAGTTTATATTTACACAGATTCAGATATATTTACCTAAAAACTTTAGAGAGCCTTCAAACTAGGGAGTTAAGGGATAATGTTTAAACTACAGTTGCAGCCCAGTGTGGTTGGACATGCCTGTAATCTCATTACTTGGGAGGCTGAGGCAAGAGGATTACCACGAGTTCAATCAGCCTGGGCTACATAATGAGTTTAAAGCTAGTATTAACTATATATCAAGACTCTTCTCTCAAAAAAAAAACAAAGAAAATAAAAACAATAAACTATAATTGCAAAGAAAGAACAAATATTTGAATAAACAAATGTGACGAAGAGTAATACTCTCAGTGAGTTTCTAAAATAATTCCTTCACTTTTTATTTACGCCTAGGCTTTTTTTTTCTGTTGCTATCTGCAAATACTCCTAAATGTGGTCATCTAAATGTTTCAGGAAGTGGTATCATGGTCTCAAAATACATCTGGCCCCATCATCGACTACCCCGTTTTCCTGATCTCCTTGACCACCAGTGGTCACGTTGCCCACTCTAGCTTCGCAGTTGTCCAGCCCACTCTGCCATTTAAATCAGGTTTTCCTCTTCAGGTCTTTCTTAATCTTCCATTTCCACAAATCTCTGTTCTCTCTCTTTTTAGCTATTTAAACATTTACATTTAGCCTATCTTTGGAATTCAGAAGTAAAGAATGACAGCCAGAAGAACCCCCTCTGGGAATATTTCTTCTACTGCAAGTCCCTTCTCAGTCTTCACTTCTCCCTCACTACACACAAGCACACATCAACAACTGTCACACACAGATGTGCACACACTCTCCCCATGACCTTTGCTATCCTCCTTTCAGAATTCTCCCCTCTACAAGTACCATGGGACGAGGGTCGAATGGCCACACTTTTATCAATATTTGTTCTGCTTTAACTCACAATTCACATTATGTGGGATTTACTCTAGTTTTTAAATAAGTCTTGTGCTTCAGAGGCTTTATTATAAGAATAAAAATATGAAGTCAAAATGTCTTATATTCACACCACAGTTTTTAAAATTACATTCAACACACCATTGCATTGTGTGATGCATTTGCACCAACCCTGGCAATATTGATTAAAAGGGAATCTCAGTAAGTTTTTCTTTTTACTTTCCGTTTAAACAGACAATTGATTTCAGATGTGGTTTCTTTTATACACAATTCCATGACTGTGTCTAGGCAGAGCTCATTTTATCTTTCCGTCCCATGAATTGTTTTTCATTTTCACATTAATGCCAAAAGTTTACATTAATTATGTACCTATATTATGCTAGATCAGTTCTGAAAATATCTTACAGCCTTCATAGAAACGCTTGGAAAATCATGCATATATGCACTCATTTGCTAACATACATATTAACTCATACGCTAACATACATGTTATCAGAACTAAATTCTGATACTTCAGCTTCTCCTGCTGCTTGCTGTACACTGCAAATTGTCAAACTTGTTGCTTTCTTATTCTAGAGTCTATTAGTTCAATTAAAATACTACTGTTTCTTATGTTTTATGCAATATAATCCTCTCCATTTCCCTACTGAATTTTAGGTTTCATTCCTGAAAACATCCTCTGAACCTCATTTCAGGCAAGAGTGCCAATTCATTTCAAATTGATAGGCTTCAATCCAAGCAAATGCATGGGTGGACGCTGAAGAATGACTGGAGAAACTGTTGCCAAAATCATTCATCACAGGACTGGAAAATAAACTGTGGGTTTGATCACTTTTAATTTTCTTTTCAATGAACCCCAGGCAAATATCTTAGACATATGTGCCGTGATAAAGCATCTTCTCAGCGTGGAATTATTCAGTTACTTGTTTCTTCAGAGGTACCCTAAGTACCTCCATCAAAGTTTTTAAATGCAAATACAGATGATTTGTTCCCGACATAAAAATATTTAGACACATGACACAGTTACAGGAATAAATAACCACTTTTCCATATTCTTATTAAATGACTTAAAAGACTGCTACTTTAATCATTTCAATAAAACACCCTTTAAAACTGATAAATAAAATATCTCCTATTAGAGATATTTTGTAATGTGAACCAGCAGGCACAAAGTTAAGCCTAGAAAAACAGAGTTCAATGCTTAGAAATGCAAAAAATGATAAAACTGATCATTATGAAAGACTTTTAAGATTGGTGAGATGTGACTGGGAGCGTGGTTCAGTGGTAGACAGTGAACTTAGCAAGGGTGAGGTCCTGGGCTCAATTTCCAGCATGAAAATATATATATACATACATATATATCTCACATATATAATATATTTGATATATGCATATAAAATATATACATAGCCTGCTTCAAACATTACAAGTTTAAATTACATATTTCAATCCCAGCAATGATGACAGAGTCAGGAAGTGTTACTTTTCTGAACTGGGTACTTTCTAAGCAGCAGGCCTCTCCCAGATGTGCAAAGGGAGAAGAGAGATCATGAACTCTGCAGAGACACCCAGCCAGCTGACTACATGATGGGATGATCAGACTGAACAGCAGGCTGAAACCAAACAGATGAATAATTGATACATATATCAAATGAGTAAAGCAGCGAGTCAGGCACAGGCCACTAAATTAGAAAGACAAGTCCTGAATGCCTCAATCTGCCTCATTTGTTCTGCACCCTGACTATCATTTTTTTCAGAATTTTTAGAGGGCTTTAAATTGGTAGGATGAATTTATTATCGTCCTCTGTCCTCCAACACACACACACACACATATACATACATACAAATACGTATGTATATATGTGCTAAACTTTTCTATTAAAATAAAGCTTAGTAAAATCACAAAAGAATTTCAGGATGAAAAGGAAAAACCCATTAGATAATTGTGTTAGTAAGCATTCTATCTCTGTGACAAAGTGTCTGAAATAACTTACACAGAGGACAGATTTATTTGGCTCAGAACTGCACAGTTTTTAGCACATCCCAGTGGGCTGACCCCATTGTCTTTGGACCTGCAGCAAGGTAGCAGCGCGTGGCAGAAGTGTGCGGCAGAGGAAGCTGCTTGCCCCATGGCAGTAGGAAGAAAGCACAGAAGGAGGAGATAGGCATCCCAGTGTCCCCTTCAAGTGTGCGCCGCAGGGACCTGATCTCCCGCCACCATGCCACATCTCCTAAAGGTTCCACCTGCAGCCACACCACGGACTGGATGGAGATCAAGCTTTCAAGACGTGGGCTTTGGAGGACATTAAAGACCAAACTTCAGCAAGTAGTTAATAAATGTACGTGTTAATGAACAAGTATTTAATCTGGAAACCAATTAATTCCATTAAGAAAACTTGTCTGTACAATATAAGTTATAGAATTTCTTACATAAAAATTATATTTACTTATTAAGTTTTAGCTACAAGGGGAGGGCTATACTTTTACTTTTTTTTGAAGTCATTAACATTGTTAATGTTTCTGGACAATCTCTTGTGTGTTTTTAATTTTTTACATATTTTATTTGATTTTAGAGAAGGAACTTTTATCTTGGATCCTTTCTTACTTCCTTTGAATCAGAAGTTGTTTTGTTTCATTCCATTTCATTTCATTGCTTTCTTTTTTTTTTTTTTTGTAACTGGGTTTTGCTATGTAGCCCAGGCTGGCCTTGAACTCATGGTGATTCTCCTGCTTCAGCTTCCTGAGTGCTGGAATTACAGGCATATACCACCACATCTGGCTGCATGAGAAATTCTCAGAGAACTCTGAAAACACCTTTGAGGAACTGCGCAAAAACCTTCCCTTATGGTAAGTATCTTCCCAGGTTTTTAAAAATAGTTTCTAACTTCCTACATATTACTACCATTTGACTTAATATCTCTTTCAAAGATTCATTCAGCAGGTGACCCAGTTTACCAATGGGCATGCTCTCAGCAGCACTCTAAGGGGAAAGGCATCCCATTTGATGCACAGTACGTTCATTGAGGATTTGCTGAACACTCTTGTGCAATGCACTGCTAGGCAATGGGGATATGAATATGACAACGGCCAGCCAACAAATGAGAAGGTCACACCTTTATCATAGTTTGTAGGTATTGTATATTCATATACATATTTAATCATTTACTTAATAGGAACTTCTGGGAACTATGTTAGTTCACAGTTAGAAATATAAACGCACATATATTCAGGTGTTCATGGGCTAGTAGAAGAGAGGGGTGGTATACAATGGAAATCTTCATGATAGGTGCACTCTTAAGAACAGGTCAAAGGGACCATGGCACTAGAGGTAATTAGCTTTACCCACTCGTGCAAAGGAAATCCACAGAACTGTTGTATACACTTGAAGCACTACTACTACACAAATTAAAGAAGAAGATCCTTGATTTTCTCATTCATTTGGGCAGCAAATTTCCTACCAACGTGTCTCAACTTATTGTAAAAGAATATCACCCTCAGACCACCCACCAAATGGCTCTGTCTCTGGGCACAGTTACTACTTGGCATCTGCTGAGATATGCACCAAGGGTATTAATTACTGCTCACTATGTGATTAATGTGGCTGATAGTTCCTGATGAGGTCAGTGTGTTTTGTGGATCTTAGATTAATGATTCCAATTTGACAGACAGCAAGCCACTAAATGGTTACCAGGTGGCAAAAATATTGTATTACCCTAGGTAGAAATGAAGAGAAAAATGGAGCAATAAAATCACCTTGTAGCAGGGTTAATTACTCAAAAGCTGGGAGTTCTCATCTTTTCTAAGTAACCACAAGCAGAAATTCTAATTTATCCCTTTCTGCTTTTAGGAAACAAAAAATAAAGGGAATTGAAAATAAAGTACAGATCTAACGTCAGTGAAGCACACTGCAGGTTATCAACTTTAGAGAGTGCCGCATGCTTCAGACGGAAGGGGTCACCTAAACGTCAAGTCACTGAACTTTATCTTGCATATTTACTGTTTAACTAGCCTAGGTACATTTGTGAGAAGACATTGAGCAAAAAACATTTCCTGAGAATCTTCAGGAAAATCTATTATCTTAGGTAAAGTACTTTCTAAAAGGAAAATGAAGAAAATATGAGAAAAAAAGAAGTCAAGAAAAAGTAGCTTGATAGAATGAAATGCTATAGAACACAGATCTATTTGTTCCCTATTTGTAAGAGCAACAAATATCCCAACATATGACTCTCTCACCTCTTTTCCAAGTCATTCATCCAGTAAGAAATCATTCACTAATTATTCTAATACTTTAAAATTCTATTACAGGGTCCAATACAGAGATGGGAAATTTGGCTGAGTCGTTTACTGAACAAATCTAGTCCATAAAGATTCACCCTGGCGTTTACACAGGACCAACCAAGACCTAAGTCCTTCACATCCAGAATCAATCTGCAGAGAGGCAGACCGTGCCAGTTCCTGAGTGCACGCAGACACAGGGGTGAGACTGCTGCAGAAACTGAACTCATAGCCATTTTTTTAAAGAGCCCAGTGTCATTTGGGGGGTGGGTATGAATAATTTTATGTCCAAATTTCACCACAAAACTCTTTGTACATATTTCATTCCAAAAAATTGATCTATCTTGTGACCTTATTATCATATGTGATTGTTAAATAATAACAGAATCTCATAGTATTAGCCAGTGATGATTTTAAAAGGTCATTCAGTTACATCATCACCTGGTTAAAATCCTACAAGTTTTCCCCATCTTCCTAAGGGCAAAATCAACACCTTTGGAAAACTGGACCTCTCTGGCCCCCTCTCCCCCAGCCTCAGAGCTAGTGGCCCTCTTTTGCCTCCTCTTTTGCACTGTCTTCTCAGAACATTTTCTTCCACTCTGAGTCCAAATCTTTACTTAAAGACTACTTTCTTTTTGTTTGTTTGTTTGTGTTTTTTTTTGTTTTGTTTTTTGTACCGGGTGATCGAACTCACGACCTTGTGCTTACCAGGCAGGCACTTAAGCCACTGAGCTAAGTCCCCGGCAAAGACTGCTTTCTAAATGAGGTGTTTTCCACCATCCTCTTCACAAATGGAACTAAGGGAATTAGAGTGTGCTATCCCAAGGTATGCCGATTTGGCAGAAGGATTATTTTCCACTGAAGGCAACAGAGAAACAGAAAACTCAGAAAGAACTCTCTGCCCCTTCTTTTTGCCTAAAAGCAAAGCATAAATTTCTCTTAGCTCCTTCCTTTTCCCATACCAGAAAAAGATAACCTTACTAAATAATCCACGTCATCCATTAATTTTCTCCATGTATTTACCTACCTAACGATATATAAACCAAAATTCTAACCACCCCTTGGAGTTATTCATCACTGAGTGTTCCCATGTATACACACATTGCACACATAAATAAACTGATTTTTTCTCTTTTGGCAATCTGTCTTTAATCAATTTAATTTGCAAGTGTCAGGTAATAAAACTAGGAATGTAGAGGCAAAGGTTTTTTCCTCCCCACAAAAACTTTTCCCATTCTTCACTTCCCATTTCCCTCATTCTGTTTTATTTCCTGCATAGCACCTATAACGCTTTAAATAAACATCACACTCTATCTACCTACCTATAGGTAGATAGATGATACAGAGACAAAATGATCCTTAATGTCTTTAGAGTTGACTTTCATATACCAGAAGATAAGTTTTGTGAAGATACGATTCTTGTCTTTTTTGTTCTTCTATGTATCCTAAGGAGCGTAACAGGCTCCTGACACACAAAATATTTTCAGTGTAGTTGAATGAATGAACCTGCCAGTCAATGGCAATCACAAGACCTTTGCACCTAGCAGCTACATATAAGCTAATAAGATTATTACAGATTTAAAGTTTAGCATTTATTGAGGTAAAAGGATCACTGAAGAAGTCACATGAGAAATGCATCTGCCTCAATATTATGAAAGATTTTACAGGCATCCAAAAACCACTGTACCTGCAAGAGGAAAAGAGTTAAGAAATGTTCCTTAATTTGAAAGCAATTTGAATTTATAAGAATAATGATGATTGCCTTCTTATACTATAAGGAAATTTTCCCAGAAAAGACCTCAGTCCAGGCATCAACAGATATATTTTTTTAATTTTTATTTTAAAGGGGTAAAATTAAACACAACAAAACAGAACAGAACAGGACATAAGAAAGCATAAATTTCAAAGCTAGCCACCAATCTGTCATATTGTCTCTTGTTTTCTTCCAAATGGTTGTCCATAGCTTTGCATACGGGGAGCTCATACTAAATAACACACCCAATCTTTTCACAAGATGTGTAATTCATTGGCTTCCACTTGCTAAGAGTGGGGGACACGGGACGAGGGACAGGACGACATGAGATGTTTGATTCTCAGCCCGCGCACTGGTGGGATCACAGCCGCCCCCCAGAGAGGGAAGGAGCTCCTTATTCTCCCAGTATCCCGAGTCAACTGCATGGTGCAGGTCCTGAGGCACCAGGGTCTCTCTCCTGCAGGCCACCTAACGTCTGCCACACTCACCTGCTATTTCTTTCTGATGAATTGACCATTACATTTCCAAAGTTCTGAAATGGCCATCAGACCACAGAAAGAATTCTCTATAGGCTCCTGTTTGAAACCAGCAGCTACAGCAATCTGCTGGCCTTGCTTCAGGTCCAAAACAGATATATTTTTAAGGATTTCAGGCAATTCACCTTGCAAAGAAAGCCTCCACCACACATAAATGTTTTATTCACTATTCTACCCTATATTAACTGGCTAGCCTAAAGTTATCATTAGAATTTCTTTTATAAGCCCAACAAATAGATACAAAATCCTATATAAGGAATATTTTTTCAAAATGTATTTTAATAATCACTTTTAATGTTTTATGTTTTAAAAAAGATATCTAGAAATAAAATGCTAAATTATAATCTTATACTTATAGAAAATTAAGTTAGAACTATTGATAATTAAGAATCTTGTTCAAAACAAGTTAGGCACAAGAAAGTTGATAGTATTCTCAGCCACATGCATAAACTATATCTAAACTATAATAAATTTCCAGTATAGTACACATAGTTATCTATTTCCTTATACTTGAGATATTTTGAGATTTTGGTATGTGAAAGTGGTATAAAAATCTTGACTACACAATTAACTATAAGAGTAAAAACTATTTTCTAATATTCTTGGAAAAATAAAAATGGTTAAATCACTGTTAATGTCAAATTTAATTTAGTTAGACCTCATCTAAATCTAAGATATTGTTGAATTGTATGACGATATGTATTAAGGACAAAATACTGTCATTTATAACTTCAGAGATTTTAAAATATAGATAAAATAGGTTCCTGAGTTAATGATTATTTTCCTAGTATTTACAGGAGTTATAACCATGTTAAGCAAATATTCTCTTTTTCTACCAAGCAACAATAAAAATGAGTTAATTATTTGCATAATCTGTTATTGAGTACTCTGTAATACTATAGATTATCAGCTACAGTAGGTCTCAAAAAATGGTAGAATATTCTGGAGTGAATTCTAACATGAGCAAAATAATTAATCATAATTTTCAAATCTAAGCTCTAAATGAAATTGTATTTTAGTTATAATCTTTTCAAAGAAAATACTAAGCTTCAAAAAATGTTATGATAATACTGGTCCTTCTTAAGTTCCTACAGTAATTGGTTTTTTCAAGTTATTTTACAGAATTTTCCCTAAACAGCTTTGTCTAATGAAAATATTCACCAAAATGATTCTTTACATTCCAATCCCTCTTCTTGCTGTACTCTACTGGGAGACTAGAAAATGCCATTCTAAAACTTGTTTTGACAAATAGCAGGTAAATCACAAGACATATGCAAGATAACAACTCAAGATGGGTGAGGGTTTGGCAGCTGAACAGCCAAGGAAAAAGAAAAGAAAACCACTTGTGTACAGACTGAAAGCACTTATAACATTTCAAGAATGCATGACTAGATCTTTCAAAATGGAAATTATAAACAATAAAAAATGTCACGCAGCAATTTCATTTTATGAAGAAACATGTAAGTAAATGTACCATTTGATTTAATAATGAAGATATGAAAAAGACAAACTGTTAACAAAATAGATTCTGCAGTAGCTTCTTTCAGTACTGGTGTGTACATTTTGAAAGGAGAGAGTCAATAGTTGTAAGATTAAAAAACATTATTCATCTCTTTCTCACAGCAGGGTGACTAAGCCTGCTGTCACCAAACATGTTACCTCACTGTTCCCTGATGAAGTTCCTTTAATGGGATGAGATGAATGTAAGTGTTTAACTATTTTAATGTATCAACAACAGAAAATAAAAAGCTGCTCTGGAAACAAATGATCCAGCTTTCCACTAATTGAATGTGCTCGTGACTTAGAAAGGTGCTGCTAACAGTTTTACAGTGCCACAGAAATAACATAGAAGCTTACTAGTTAAATGGCATTAATGACGTATAGGTCCAATATGAAATAGTTCTCCCAAAACCTTTTCTAATGCTTCACAAATGAAGTAAGTGCTCAACCTCATTCAGGGAGAGTGTTTTTAATTCTAAATTAAATCTAAGCAACAATTTCAAAAGTTCATGTCTTCCTAATGAATGTTGTTCAAATGACAAGAAACAGCCTAAATTATTTACAGGTGATTCTGCTTTGGACCAGATAGAAGTCTCTAGGATCCAGAAAACCTCTCTCTGGAATGCAAGACATCTTCCTACCCTGAAGTCCTGTTCTTCTTATTGTTATTACTGTCATTCTGTAAAGTGCCCACAGGTTAATGAGGTATCACTTAGGAAATAATCCTTTGAAAGAAGAGCATTTATTCTCCAAAACATAACTTCAAAATTTGCAGTTTCAGTTCTGACCTACCATAAGTCAAAATGAAAAATAAAACTCCTCCACTTGCCAATTTCTTAATTTTTCTTTTTCTTTCTTCTCAGTTAGTCCTGCTCTTACGATGGTTTTTCTTTTCCTAAACCCCCAATTTTTTCACCCAAACACCATTCAATAGGAATAAGCTAGTAAATTTTATGGGGCAAGAATCTAACATGTTAATTCTTTTAATAACATTTACATTTCAAATGTTGTTATCTATAAAAGGATTGCCAATGTATCACTAAGAGACAAATTCATGGATATAGTTCTTAGGTATCCCTCTGGTGCAAAGTACTAAGCCTAGTGTCATTTACACTTCTATATCAAGTTTAATCATGCTTTCTATTGCACACTACAATTGTATCTCATTCCAGCTTTTTAGTTCTACCTATTATTAAAATTTTACATGGAAACATAGACTTTTTGGAAATAGATACACACTAGATTTCATGAAATTCACCTTGTTTAGTACAAAAAGGAGTTTGGTGACTAGTTCTAGAATTTTTCCAAGCAATTATTATAGAGTGTTTGCACTCAGTTGGACAAGTATGAGCTAATGGGATGAAGTTAACACCCTTTCATTTAGGTAACACCTCTTCATTTATTATCATATCCTTTAAAACAGGGACTATACCCTGGGGACACCTAACGACAGGTGGCCAAAGGTAAAAATGAAAGAGATATCCGTGGTTTAGAATGTATGTTTCTGGTCAGAAATTTGCTTTTAAGTAATGGAAATATGCCCAATTTGCAACTACAATTTTAGATTTTCAGTTTTCATTTCTTAAAAAGAACAGGAAAAAAATAGCACAAGAAATTGGAGAGGGGAAAAGGAGGAGATGGTAGGCGAGTGAGGAAAGGATGCCTGTCTGTCATAAACAAAAATCTCTACATTATAAATAACCAAAATGACCAAGATGATAAAGGCCATTGATGAAGTTTACACTAGGGTAAGAGACAGAAAAAAAAAAAAAAAAGCTTTCTCAGCTGAAACCACTTTGCTTCAGATTCGACCCAGTGTCTTCAACGCAGTGTTGAAGCCCTAGAATTCTACTGGAATCACTGGGGATGATTTAAACCTAGGGTGATACCCTGGAGTGACCCCCCCCCCCCAAGATTCCAATGATCGGCATATCATGCAGCCTGGGCACCGAGAGGTTTAAAAGCTCCCGGGTGATTCACATGCACAGGTAGTTGGTGTTAG
>PVJX010004568.1:0-87242 GCA_004027295.1 Dolichotis patagonum
CCTGATCCACACTGTGGTGGTGGGGGTGCTTCTCTGGGGCTGTAACACTCTGATTGAAATAGGGACAGAGTTGGGTGGAAAACCATTTTATCAGGGCAAAAATCTTCTGTTTTCTTTTTCATTCTTTTTTTTTTTTTTGAGACAGGGTCTTGCTAGGAAGTTCAGGCTAGGCTTAGGCTCACTTTGTAGCTCAGGCTGGTCTTGAACTTGCAACAGTCCTCCTGCGTCAGTCTCCCAAGTGCTAGAATTACAAGTGTGTACCACCACACCCAGTTCAAGTCGAAAATATTTTTTTTTTGTACGAGAAATTGAACTCAAGACTTTGCATTTGTCAGGCAGATGCTTATGCTGTTGAGCTATATTCTCAGCCCAAGGGGGAAAATCTTGTGCAAAGAACTAAAGTGTAAAAGAGCTTCCCATGCTTAAAGGAAAAGAAAAAAGGTTGGGATGGCTGGGACAAAAAAAGTGAAGAGAGAAATAGCACAAATGGGGCCAAGGATTTAGCTCAGTGGCTTAAGGGCCTGCCTGGCAAACGTGAGGTCATGAGTTTGATCCCCGGTACCAAAAAGAAAGAAAGAAAGAAAGAAAGAAAGAAAGAAAGAAAGAAAGAAAGAAAGAAAGAAAGAAAAAGAAATAGCACAAATGAGGTTGAAAAGATGACCACCCGGGGCCTCAAGAGCTTGTTAAGGCTCTTGGTTTATGCCAACAGTAATGGGGAGTCATTGAAGGGATTTCAGTGAAGTCATAACAGAACTTGTTTGCCCTCTTCTTGGTTGGTACCTCCAACCCATCTGGAGTGCAGTTATTACCTCCCAGTCCTAAAATAAGTTTAAAGCTGGGACCAAATATTTGTGCGCAAACTATTTTTATCATGATAAAATATAGTACATATATGAATTTTACATTTTAAATTCATTTGGTTTTTTTTGGTTTCTTGAGATAGGGCTTCACTATGTAGTTCATGATGGCTTTGAACTCACTGTATAGTCCAGACCAGCCTCAAACTTGCAGTGATCCTCCTGCCTCAGCTTCCCAGGTGCTGGGACTATAGGCATGTTATATTATGCCCAATTGCTTTTAACTATTTTTAAGTTCATTATATTCACAATGTTGTGGAATCATCACCACTGTTTCCAATTTTTTAAAAATTTTATTTAAAGAGAGACAAAAATAAAAAAAGCAACAAAACAAAACAGAAAAAAGGGTAGCAACAATACAGAATTCCAAAGGAAAAAAGAAAAGAACAAAGAAAACACTAAGAAATCCCTACTTGATAAATTACATACTGTCATCTTGGAAATAGTTGTTCAAGTTACAAAATTAAAGCATACAAAGTAGACATTCAAACAGTGAGACTGTTAACAGTTCTGCTCAGTGATCTAACAAAAACAGTAATATGGTCATCTATCTTACACACTTAAACATACATGCAGTTATATCCTTTAGAGCACTTTCTTTTCCTCTCTTTTTTACAGTAGCAATTACGCATTTTGGGTTTTATTACTCCTACAGTTTTTATTAATTTTTACACTAGAGACACAATGTGATATTTATAAATATAATTCTTATTTATTTCACTAATGAGGATAGTCTCAAGTTGTCTCCACTTCCCTATGAAGGCCTCAAGATCGTCCTTTTTCATAGCTGAGTCATATTCCATTGTATAAAATACCACACCTTTTTCATCCACTCTGCGGTTGATGGGCATTTTGGTTGTTTCCAAGATTTAGCTATTACAAATTGTGCTGCTATAAACATGGGTGCACATATATCATTGTGATATGAACTTTTCAGTTTTTCTGGGAAAATATCCAGGAGGGGAATAGCTGGGTTGATTGAAGTTTCCAATCCTAGTCTTCTGAGAATTCTCCATATTGGTTTCCATAGTGGGTGCACCAGTCTACACTCCTACCAACAGTGGAGCAATGTTCCTTTTTCCCCACAGCCTCGCCAACATTTGTTATCAGTTGGTTTCTTGATGGCAACTATTCTTTCTGGAGTGAGATGATACCTCAATGTTGTTTTAATTTGCATTTCTCAAATGACCAGTGATGGTGAACATTTCTTCATGTATTTATTTGCCATTTGTATATCTTCATCTGAGAACTGTGTGTTCATCTCAGATGCCCATTTTCAGAGAGGATCTTTGAATTGGGGGGGCTTGATGTTTTTCAATTCTTTATATGTTCTTGATATAAGTCCTTTGTCTGAGGGGTTGCTGGCTAAAATTCTTTCCCATTCTGTGGGTTTTCTTTTCACTCTGTTGGTGATTTCTTTTGAAGTGCAGAAACTTTTCAATAATATGAGATCCCGGTTCTTGATTCTCTGAAGTGTTTCCTGTGCAGTTTGCATTTTGTTCATGAATTCTCTTCCTACCCCTACGTCTCCAAGATTTCTACCTACCTTATCTTCTAGTAGATTTAGTGTTTCTGTTTTAATGTTTAGGTCTTTGATCCACTTAGACTTTAGTTTTGTGCATGGTGATAGGCATGGATCTAGTTTCAGTCTTCTGCATGTGGAGAACCAATTTTTCCAACACCATTTATTAAAGAGGCTATCCTTCCTACAGTGAACATGTTTAGCCCCTTTGTCAAATATCAGGTGGCTGAGTGTCATTGTACTTATACTTACATCTTCTAATCTGTTCCATTGATTCTCAGGTCTATTTCTTTGCCAGTACCATGCTGATTTTATCACTGTGGCTTTGTAGTACAGTTTCAAGTCAGGAATTGAGATGCCTCCTGCCTTGCCTAGGTTTCTTCTGGTTCCAAATGAATTTTAGGAGTGTTTTCTTTAGATCTGTGAGGTATGTCAATGGTATTTTGATTGGGATTGTGTTAAATCTGTGTAACAGTTTTGGGAGGATGGCCATTTTCACAATGTTGGTTCTTCCTAGCCAAGAGCAAGAAACATCCTTCCATTTTCTAATATCCTCTTCAATCTCCTTTTTAAGCATAGTATAATTTTCAGTATATAGGTCTTTTACATTCTTAGGTTGATTCCTAAGTATTTCATTTTTTTAGATGTTATTGTGAAGGTCGATATTTCCATAATTTCTCTCTCGGTGAATTTCTTGTTTGTGTACAGGAATGCTATTGATTTTTGAGCATTGACTTTGTATCCAGCTACAGTGCTAAATTTTTATATTATCTCTAGTAGTCTTTTAATGGAATTTTTTGGGTCTTCTATATAGAGTATCATGTCATCTGCAAATAGTAATAATTTAACTTCTTCCTTTCTTGTCTTTATTCCTTTTATTTCTCTCTCTTGTCTGATTGCCCTGGCTAGTGTTTCCAGAACTATATTGAAAAGGAGTGATGATAGTGGACATCTTTGTCTTGTTCCTGATTTTAAAGTGAAAGCTTTCAGTTTTTGTCCATTTAGTATAATGTTGGCTGTTGGTTTGTCATAGATGGCCTTTCTAAGGTTAAGGTAGACACCATGTAGTCCGAGTTTCTGAAGGGTTTTTATCATGAACATGTGTTGGACTTTATTGAAAGCTTTTTCTGCATCTATTGAGATGATCATGTGGTTTTTGTTTTTGACTCTGTTGATGTGGTGTGTCACATTTATTGATCAGCATATGTTAAACTATCCCTGCATTCCTGGAATGAACCCCACTTGGTCATGATGTATAATCTTCTTGATGATTTGCTGCATTCTATTTGCCAGTATTTTATTGAGAATCTTTGCATCTATGTTCATTAGTGAGATTGGCCTATAGTTCTCCTTTTTGGTTGGGTCTTTCTCTGGTTTTGGTATGAGAGTAATATTTGCCTCCAGGAATGATCTAAGGAAGATTGCTTTCTTTTCAATTTCATTGAAGAGTTTAAGAAGTATTGGCATCAAATCTTCTCTAAATTTCTTGTAGAATTCAGCTGTGAATCCATCAGGACCTAGGCTTTTCTTTGTTGGTAAGTTTTTTATTACATTTTCAATTTCAATAGCTGATATTGGGTTATTCAAAATTGCTATATCTTCTTGATTGAGCTTTGGTAGTTCTTATGTTTCTAGAATCAGTCCATTTCCTCTGTGTTTTCCTTTCTGTGTGAGTGGAGATTTTCAAAGTAGATATTCATGATCTTTTCAATCTCTATGGGATCTATAGTAATTTCCCCCTTTTCATATTTTGTGAATTTGGGTTTTTTCTTTCTTTTTCTTTATAAGTTTAGCTAGAGGCTTGTCAATTTTGTTTATTCTCTCAAAAAAACAACTTTTTGATTCATTAATTCTTTGTATTGTTTTTGAGTTTCAATTGCATTGATTTCTGCTCTAATCTTTACAATTTCCTCTCTTCTATGAGCTTTGGGTTTAACTTGCTCTTCTTTTTCTAGAAGCTTGAGATGAAGCATTAGATTGTTTATTTGTGCTTGTTCTATTTTCTTGATATGACAATTTATTACTATATATTTCCACTTAAGACTGCTTTCATTGCATCCTACAGATTACAATAGCTTGTTTCTGTATTTTTTTTTTTTTTTTTGTACTGGGGATCGAACTCACGACCTTGGGCTTGCAAGGCAGGCACTTAAGCCACTGAGCTAAATCCCCGGCCCTGTTTCTGTATTTTCATTGAATTGTAGATATTGTTTTATTTCTTCTTTAATTTCATCTGCAGCCCACTGGTTGTTCAAAAGGTTGCTATTTAATTTCCATGTATTTATGCAGGTTTTGCCATTTCTTTTGCCATTAATTTCCAATTTAAGTGTGCTATGGTCAGATACCATGCATGGGATAATTTGAATATATTGCATTTACTTAAGAATGTTTTGTGGGATAATATATGGTCTGTTTTGGAGAATGTCCTGTGTGCAGCTGAGAAGAATGTGCATTCTGATGTGGTTGAGTGGAACACTCTGTAAACATCTACTAAGTCCAATTGCTCACAGGTATGATTCAGTTCTATTATTTCTTTGTTGACTTTTTGTCTAGTTGATCTATCTCTTTGTGACAATGGGCTGTTAAGATCCCCTGTAATGGTTGTGTTCTTGTGTATTTGGTTTTTCATGTCCTTTAGTCTTATATAGTTGGGTGCTCCTGTGTTTGGTGCATATATATTTATAATTGTTAGTTCTTCCTCTGGAATTTTTCCACTTACGAGTATGTAGTGACCTTCTTTGTCTCTTTTAATCATTTTAGGTTTGAAGTTCACATTGTCTAAAAATAGAATAGTTACCTTGCTTTTTTCTGGGTTCCTGTTGCATGGAAAACTGTTTTCCACCCTTTGACTTTTAATCTATAAGTTTCTTTTTGAGTCAGATGTGTTTCTTGTATACAGCATATTGTGGGATCCTGTTTCTTGATCCATTCCATCAACCTGTTTCTTTTGATAGGTGAATTGAGCCCATTTACATTTATGGATAGCACTGATATGTACTGGCTTGACTTTGCCATGTTGTGTTCCTATTGTTACTTTCCTGCTTTTCTGCTTTCTTTAATTTCTTGTCCAGCCTGGTGATTTCTTTCTGTTGTTGTTCTGGAGATTGTGGTCATTTTTATCTCTATCTAGGATATCCTTCAGCACTCTTTCTAAGGTTGGTTTGGTGGACATGAATTTCTTCAGTTGTTCTTTGTCATGGAAGTATCTTGTTTCTCCATTAAATTTGAAAGACAGTTTTGCTGGGTACATCAGTCTGGGTTGAAAGTTGTTTTCTTTTAGGGCTTGAACTACTTCACTCCAAGCTCATCTTAACCTGAAGGTTTGTGCTGAGAAGTCTGTCATGATTCTAATAGGCTTTCCTTGGTAGGCGAGTTGTGTCTTTTCTCTAACAGCTTTTAGTATTCTGTTTTTATGCTGTATGTCTGAGATCTTAATTATTATATGTCTGGGTGTAGATTTATGTTGGTTATGACTGTTTGGCGTTCTATATGTCTCACTTATTTGTATATCAGATTTTCCCCCCACGTTTGGGAAATTTTCTGCCATTACTTCTTTGAACAGCTTAGCTATATCATTTGCATTGTCTCCTGCCTTCTCACTGACGCCTATTAATCTAACATTGTTTCTCCTGGCATCATCCTGAAGCTGCTGGATTGTCATTTCATGCTGCTTTGTTGTTTTTATAAGTTCTACCCTTTCAAGATCACTATCTGTGATCCTGTCCTCAAGGTCCAAAATTCTATCCTCAGCTTCATTTAAATGGCTTTGCAGGCTTTCAATACAATTTTTTGTTTCTTGCATATCTCTTTGAATTGTTTCATGGATTCTGCTTGTTTTCTGCATTGTTCATTCAAAGTTTCAATCAATTTCCTATGCTCTTGTATTTTTTTATCCATTTCTTCTCTAGCTATGTTGAGCAACTCATTTACTAAGGTTGTTACTTTTGTCTTTACATAAGACATTATTTCTAATTTGAGTTCCTCTATAGCCTTATGGATTTGTTTCTTTACTTCATTTACTATCTTTTCAGGGATTTCTGGTGTATGACTTCTAAGGTCCTCTATTTCATTATCACCTGTACTTGCTCCTGAGGGACTAGATGTTTGAGATTGCATTTTGGGGCTGGGGATTTAGCTCAGTGGCTTAAGCGCCTGCCTGGCAAACGTAAGGTCGTGAGTTCGATCCCCAGTACAAAAAAAAAAAAAATGGCATAAAGATTGCATTTTGCCTTTTCATTTAGTCATTTTCACCATTTGAGTAAATATCTGGTCTTTCTATCCCAACAGCCACAACTTTCTGTAGGCTGTGTTTTAGGGTCCTACTGTGTAGTTGATGTTTGTCAAATTGCTGGGTACCACAATGAAGAGGAGATCCAGTCTCCTGAATTCCTCCTACAAGGGTAAGTCCTTCTGTTGGGTAAGTCCTATATTCTTCCTGGGCTAACTAGACTAGAAGTATTGATGTAGGGCAACTCTTAGCGCCTGCTGTTGTTATATCTTCAAGTTGTTGCAGGTCACCAGATCTCCTTAGCTATAGTGTTTGTGTCAGCTGAGGCCCTACTGTGTCCCTGGGGGTCTCATAAGTTCTTTTAATTTTCTCTAAGTTGGGGGGAGTGTTATTGGTGCACTTCTCAACCTGTCTGATGTTCTCTGTGTGGAGGAGAGGGTTACCCATTCTCTCGCCAGGTTTGCAAAGATCTTACAAGTGAAGGGAATTTCACTTCTGCTCCTATTTACTCACTGCAGACCTCTATTTTAGGGGGCAAACTCACTACACTGACTGGAGCCTGATGAGGTCTTCTGTTTGGGTGAGGGGTTCCTGAGTCTCTCATTCAGCCAGCATGGTAGTCCACTGTAGTCCAAGGTTCCGATGTTCCCGGTGGAAGGGCGGGCCCAGAAGTGGCGATCCCAAGCAGCTCAGGCCTGTGGCCAGCTTCCTCCATGTTCCTGGTTGAGCTGCTTCAGTACATCTTATGTTCATTTCATTATTCTAGGTCACCTTGAGAAACCAGGGTCACCATCCCAACCCCCTACAGGAAGAGTCATGGATCCAGAAGAGGGAGTTATGGATTCAGAAGAAGCCAAAATTTTTAAGGACACATTTTTGCACTAATTCCTTCTAGTGCCTGTTAGATTACAGTGCATCATGTATTTATTCTTAGAAAGTGGGCTGTGGGATGCAAGGAGTTGACCCAGTCAGGGACAGCTGAGGAAATAACCTCAGGAATGTCACATCAGGCAGCAGTTTTGGGGTTCTGTCATCTGTCACTGAACAGGCCATTTGATGTGCTCACTTAAGAGGAAGAACTAGAAGAAAGATAGAGACTAGAGTTAACTGACATCTGACTGCTCCCAGGAACTCTGAAAAACATTCTGACTTCATTCATGTATCATGGAATGTCAGAGATGCCAAACTGGTTTTACCTGTCGTTCTCAACTTGGGAAAAACAATTCCCTGGATATACACCATGGCATGTCCAGGACAGGTGATGTCTCAGGATAAATACAGCTATCTTGCTGAAGTGTTTGGTTGGCCGATAGGAAATAGTTTGCATTATTTCATTTTAAAATAAATGTGCACGTACTATGAGTCAGAAAAAAACTTACAATGAAGTTTAAGTGTAATGTGAGGCTTTGAAGAAAATGTACTTGTTGCTTTGGGCCTTACTTTTAGACTTCCAGGCCCATCTCCCCTGTCTCCTGCTGACAGTGATTATGAATCTACTCCACGCCAAACAACTCAGTCAAATCCTGGCTCTGATGTTTTGTGGCCATGCCTCCTTGGGCAAATTACAGTGTGCAACCTATCTGGGTCCCAGTTTCCTAATCTGTAAAGTAAATGATTGTAGCTAACTCAGAGTTGTTATAAGATATAATTGTATAATAAATACTTATAAAACGCTTAGAACATAGTAAGTATTCACGAAGAGTTGGCAGTAAGAGTAGCATCAGCTGGAAAAGTTTTAGACCTTAAGCTGTTTTTTTTTTAAAGTTATTAAACTTCCAAAAGTGACACCTACAGATTGTAAAATATTCAAACAATATAGAATAAATAGTGAACCAGGAATATTTCTGCTTCTCTAAGGATGAGCTCCTCAGAGGTAAACACAGAGAGCTGTAAGACATGTATCCTCCTTCTAACCATTAAAATAAATTTTTTCTCAGCAGTTCTGAGGATCAAACCTAAGATCTGAGGATCACATACTACAAAGCACTCTACCATTGAGCCACAAGCCCAACTCACATTTTAAAAAAACATCAAGTCATAAAAAAAAAATCAAGTCATTTATGGAACACTAATTATGTACTCTGTACTATTGTTACACTTTCACCTTCATTCTCCTGTTTACTGTAGAGCATTTGTTGTGCTTAGGTTTTTTCAGACACTTAATGCAGCTCACACTGCTGAGAATGAGTGGGAAAGACTATGCTCCTGACCCAAAGCCACTGTCCACAATTTCCCCTAAGTAAATCATGTCTACAAAGGACCTTTTATAGAGAACACAATCTGATGATACTTTGAGAGACCAAAGAGCTTCATGTAATGTGGTGTTGGTATTTTTCTTCTATTCTGCTTGACCTCAGGCTTCCATCTTGATCATGTGATTTCATATTTGAAGGATAGTTCTTTATTTTTTAGTGTTTACTGCTTCTTCTTCCTCTCTCTCCCTTGCCTTCTCAATCTCAAGACTTTTCTCAGGGGTTTCTTGCTCCAGGCCATCTCTACTATGTCCCTCACTTCATGTAAATCATATGTCCTTCTGTCTACTTACATAATATCTCCTAACTTCATTGTGACTCCAATTGCAAAACATTGTGTTTCTAGTTTAGTCATCTTTGTTCTTCAATAAATTAGACATTGTTAAGGCTAGAAAATGTGCTTGTTTTATCATCACACCAAGGACCTAGCATATGGTACGTGATATTTACCAAATAAAAATACGTTGAATAGGCTGGTAAAAGTGGAAATTTGTTTACAGAGATGGCTGCAATATGTTTTCCTGGGTCTTTTATACAAACCTCTTTTCCAACATGACTTTTCTGTGTCTCACATCAAAAAGTGGGGGCTTGGGGTTAGGGAAATAGCACAGTAGCACAGTGCCTGCCTGGCAAGTGCAAGGTCCTGAGTTCAAGTCCTGATACAAAAAAAAAAAAAGAAAGAAGAAGAAAAAAGTGGGGTTTTTTTTCCTCTGCTCCTTGAATCTAGGTTTGGCCAACAGGACATTAGCAAATGTGGTGCAAGCAGAGGCTTGAAAAGTGCTTGTGCAAAAGGTATGACTGCTTTTGGTTGTGACTGTAACCCTGAGACTGGGAGGGGAACAAGCCTGAGCTGGCCCAATGGAAAGGCCTCACGCAGCAGAGCTGATTTCAGCCAGCAGCCTGTCTACCTTCAGCTGTCCAACTGCCAGACACGCGATAAAGCCATGGCAGACTCTCCATCTCAGTTAGGACTCTAGATGACACAGACACTTGAATGACTCCAGGAAAGACTAGCAGTAGTCTTCTAGATGACACCACTCAAATTACTAACCCACAGAATCATGAGTGAGCCATGAAATTCAGGGTATTTGTAATGCAGCAATAGGTAGCTGTTGTAGTCAGGGGTTGTGCAGAGAACAATTAGAATCAGGACATGGAGTTTATAATATTATTTTTATGATGGTCACCCAGAGTTAACACAAGAAAATGCAGGAAATCTATCCACAACACTGAAGACATAGAATATTTAGCCAAGGGCCTGGATCCCACAGCAATGACCCATGAGTCCAGATGAAGACCCAGAGCTCATGACAATGCCTCCCACGAGTCCAACTGGAGGTCTAGAGCCCACAAGAAGGACTCACACCAGTCTCTTTTACGGATCCGTGCTGGAAAGCCCCAAAGGTCAGCGGTGGAAACTAGGAAGTCTATGCCAGCAGGCTGAAGGAGCTGTGCTGATAGGTCGAGGGTTCTATGCTGGAGCTGAGCAGTCACACTCACAACAAAGACCAGGGCTGTCCTGAAAAGCACCACAGCCATCTTCAGTGACACAGAGGCCCTGAGCTCCGACAACAACAAGCACAGTCGAGTATGTGCCAGGAAGTCAGTGTGACGAGTTCATCCTGGAGACCAAGCAGCACACATCTTCCTCTTCGGAGCCAGGAAGCAATGCTCGATGTGAGGACAAGAGCTTCTCCAGGAGAACCAATGGCTCAAACAGCAACATGTAGGAGAACCCACAATGCCTCAATGCACTAATGCCTCGACGCCCTTAATGCCTCGCTTCTCCTTCTCCAAGTCTCCATTTAGGCTGGCAACTTTCCTCAGGTGGAACATCCACGCTCAGCAGCATGGTAATTCAATTCCACTGGTGTTAAGTTGACCACCAGTTTTTAATCCATAATAGTAGCTGATTAAAAAAATATTTTATAAGTGACAGTTCTTTCATGCAGTTTTTCTTCCTAGTTTGCTTTTGATAGCTATATTTTATTTTTGCTTGTTTAGATTTTATTTCACTTTCTTCTTATAGCAGCAAATAGATATTTACTGAAGGGAAAAATTCTTAGAAATAACATTTCTGAATCAAAGATTAGTTGACATTGTGGTTATATTTGTGTGTGTGTGTGTTTGTAGATATACTGGAGATTGAACAGGATCTTCACACTGAGTCATAACTTAGACTCTATCTTTCTTTTCTTCCTTTTCTCCCTCCTTTCCTCCTTCCCTCCTTCCTTCCTTTCTTTTGATAAGGTCTTACTGTGTAGCCCAGGCTGGCCTCAAGCTTACACCAATCCTTCTGCCTCAGCCTCCTGAGTGCTGGGATTACAGGCATGCACCACCATACCCAGCTCCATTTTTTTGTTTTTGAGACAGATTGCCCAGTGTAGGCTTAAATTTGTGAACCCCCTGCTCAGCCTTTGCTTTAGTTACTTTTCTCGTTACTAAGACAAAATACCTAACACTCAAAGTTAAAGGAGGAAAGCTTTATCTTGAATCACAGGTTGTAGAGGTTTCAGTTCATGGTTGGCTCCAAGGCACTGTGACACTGTAGAGGAGAAATAGTTCATGACAGAAGGCAGCAAGTAGTGTAAAAGCAATGCAGCAAGCAGTAAGCAACAAGCAGAGACCCTCCCTCTTTCTGTCTCTTATATCTTATCCAAACTACCCATCTTTAGGGCAGTTAGCAGTACTCACGCCCAGGAAGGCAGCCTTAATCCTAGCACTGTACCATGAATCAATCCCAGCATCACATTCTTGATTCCAGAGCACACACCCTAGATCTAGTCATCTTTGAAAAGCCCTACCTACAATCACGTGAGGCTGTGAGGGGACATCTGTATACAAGCTATAACAGCCTCCCACTGTGCTGGAATTGCAGGTGTGATCTCTTCGAATCTTCCACCCTCTTCTGGGTCAGCCATGTGTTTTGGACAGAATGAAGGTGTGGGCCATGTTAAATCTAAATAAATCAAGCAACACAATATCATCTCACTCACCAAGACTATAGAAAATCCCTCAGACTTGAATGAGACCAAACAGTCGTAATTGACCCTCACTCAACATCTTGTTACCAGGTGGGAAGCAATTCTGAAGCTTTAATGGCACCAGGAGATATAAAATCTAGAGAGGCAGCATCTGGTCCTACTGTAAATTTACAAATCAAGGAATAGAAAGAGTTAGCCATAGGAATACGGACCAAAAGGAAGCCATGGTAATAATGTTAACATCAAAGTAAAGGAAACAGACATTAAGGGAAAAAATGCTGAGGACGAAGAAGGACAGAATGGGACAACAGATCAAGAAGATGTAATAATCACTAATGTACACGTACCTAATTATGCTTCAGAGTATGTGACTTCAGAGTATGTGACATTACAGCCCACAAAAATACAATGAGAAATAGATAAATCAACTCACTTAGACGCTTGTAATTAGCACTAGAGATTGCAACTCAGTAGTAGAGTGCTAACCTAACAAGCCTGAGGCTGTAGTTCAGTCTCTAACACTGCAAAACAAACAAACAAACAAAAAACTACGTACCTCAAGCAGATGCAAATAAGTAAGAAAATAGAGGGTTTAACATTAATGGTTATGGTTTAACATTAATTATAGACCAAGGAAGGAGATGTGAGGAAGTTCAGAGCAATGGTTTCTTGTTTTAGGGTTTTTTTTTTTCCTCAGTGCCTCAGACATGCCAGGCAAGTACTCTGCCACTTAGTTATACACCTAGTCTAAGAGAGCAGGTTTAGATTTATGCTGCAGACTTACTGCATGTGTCAGGTAATTAGAAATCTGAACCATGAAAGAAGACCATTTTTTCTTATAAAATCCTTTCTTTTTGTTAAGTTTATTGATATGTTTAGGTATACATACTCATGTTGATTAGTTTTTTCTTGTTGCTGAGACAAAATACCTGACACTCAAAGTTAAAGGAGGAAAGGTTTATTTAGCTCACAGTTTATGGAGGTTTTAGTCTGTAATCAGCTGGCTCCAAGGCAGAATGGCATGGCAGAAGGCAATAGTTCATGGCGGCAGAAGACAGCAAAAGCAACAGGAGCAAAAAGAGGAGGAGCTCAAGAAAAGTCTCTTTCTACACTTAGGTGTAGCGCTCACACCCATAATCCCAGCACTGGACCATGAATCAATCATAAACTCTACAAACCTGCCCCCATGACTGCATGAGGCTTTGCAGGGGGGGCGGACATCCAGACACAAACCATAACAATAATGATCACATTCATTATAGGGAATTTGTACCTGTACGTGATATAACTTGATTCTTTTCTTTCCCATTCTCCTACTCTCCCTTCAACCCCCCCCCCTTTATTTACAAGAGCTTTGTTTCCATTTTTTTCTTCTTTTCTCATCATTTGGTCCCCCCCCCATAGTTCCTTTTCCCATTTGAACATTTTAGGGAGATCATTTTTATTGCCCAGGAAGGCAGAAAACTGCACAGGAAATGGTATGTAATAGTAGCACACTGTATGGCTGAACGTAGACAATATTCCATGTTTATGACAAGTTAAACACTGAATATTGATTTTTAAAAGTTGTAATACAATTAGCTAGCATACTGGGAATATAAAGAACAATGTGTGTCAATGTTTGTGTCTGATGTAAATTAGCAGAAAATTGTACTTTTTTGTTACTGTCTCCCCCCACTTTCTTTTCTGTATTGGAGATTGAACCTGGGGCATTCACTAACAGTTACATCCTCAACCTTTTTCAGAATTTCTTATTTTGAAACAGGTTCTTGCTAAATCACTAAATTGCCCAGGTTGGCCTCAAATTAATGACCCTCTTGCCACAGAATTCCACAGTTCTGGGATTAGAGACATGTGCCACCACACCAGGTGGCAGGTAATGTCTAAAATAGGAACATTAAAAAGTGACTGTCAATGTCATGATTAGAGACACGGAGACAAATACCAAGGCGAAAGAGCTAATTAGGCATAAGTGATGGCTTCTGGGGACTGGGACACAGGGTAACGAAAAGATGGAGTAGGGGACTGTTAAACTTAATTTAAACTTTAGAGTTCTATTTTATGATTAAATTTTGCCTACTTACATTACTTTTCTCTCTCTCTTTTCCACCTATGTTAGAGATTGAAATGAGAGTTTGGATTGAGCTACACCCCTGGCTCTTTTTAAATTCTGAGATAGGTTTTCACTAATATGCTAAATTGCGCAAGCTGAGCCCAAATGTGTGGCCTTCCTGCCTCAGGCTCCGAGAATTCTGTTGTTGCAGGGATATGTCAATATGCCTGACTCTTGTATTACTTTTTATAAAGCTGATTCTTCACCAGGCATGATGGCATATCCCTGAAATCCCAGCCACATGGACAATCACTTGTGTCTATGAGTTTGCAATCAGTCTGAGTAACATAGCAAGATTCTGTGTCCAAAATTAAAAATCCAATTCTCCAAACTCAATCTGTAAATTAAATGCAATTCAAACCAAAGTGTCATCAGAATTTTTTTGAGACATTTGATAAATTCTTTTTATTTGAATAACCAAATTGGTTTCTTTTCTTTTTTCTTTCTTTCTTTTCTTTCCTTCTTCTTTTTTCTTTTCATACTAGGAATCAAACTTGGGACCTTGTGCTTGCCAGGCAGGTGCTTGTGCTGCTGGGCCATATTCTTGGCCCATCCAAATTAGTTTTCAAAACAAAGAACAACAGGAGGGAAAGGCAATCAAATCTGATGATAAACTATGAAGCCAAAATCACATACTAAGCGTATGAACACTTCATAGACTATGAAGTAAAAAACTAGAATAGTGATGAGACAGGAACAGAGCTATAACCAGAGGAACAGAATAAAGAAGGCAGAAACAAATTATAAATTTAAGTTTAGACTAGGCAATTCAATTTAGTGAGAGATCTTGTCTCAAAATTTTAATTTATTTTTTATTTTTTGGTACCAGGAATCAAATGCAAGACCTTGTGCCCAGGCAGGCACTTGTGCTGCTGAGCTATATCCCCAGTCTCAAAATTTTGAATTTTAAAAAGAACCAGGGAAGCTGGACATGGTAGCACATGCCTGTAATCACAAAACTTGAGAAGCTGAGGGAGAAGGATTCTTGCAATTTCGAGAGCAGCTTGGGCTACAGTGAGCTCAAGGCCTGCCTGAAATGCATAACGAGACCCTATCTCAAAAAGACAAAACAAACAAAACAAAACAAAATAAAAAAAACAAACAACTGGGGATGTAATTCAGTGCAAAATCCTTGGGTTCAACTCCCAGTACTGAAGAAAAAAACAAACATGAAGATGCCAACAAAAATCAATATGGAAAGGATGGCTAACTCAGGAGATGATGTCAGGAATTCCAGTACTGTCTCACTCTTTGAAAGAAAATAAAGTGTAATTCCTGTGACCTATTGTATGATTTGAATGTTTGTGTCTTCTCCAAAATCCATGTTTAAATTTAATTCCAAACACAATAGTGCTAAGAGGTGGAGCCTTTAGAAGATAATTCCTGTCTCAAAATTAAAAAATAAAAATAAAAAGGCTGGAAGATGTAGCTTAGCACTCCTTGGGTTGATTCCCTAGTACTGATTTTAAAAAAGGGCAGGTAAGGAAGAGTTGGACTGGGACTACAGATCAATCTTCTTTTTGGGTTTTTGAGATAGGGTCTTGTTATGATGTCCTTGAACTCACCATGTAGCCTATGCTCTAAAATTTTTTAACACAATTTCAGTAAACAACTCCATGCAATTTCTTGAGGCTCTTACAATATAATTCTAAAGTTTCTCTGCAAGAATAAGTCATAAGGAAAAAAATGTGAAAACTTTGAAGAAGAAGAGCTCTAGCGGTGACTTGGCCTACTAGATAATAGAATGTATGAATAATGCAGTAGTCACTAGAACATTATGTTACTGGCACAGGAATAGACAGAAGAATCAATAGAACAGAAGAGAAAGGGGCAGAAATAGACCTGAGAATTTATCAAAAGCTACTAGATGGTAAGAGTGACATTTTGATCAGTAGGGGAAAGAGGATTTGAAAACAAATGATGGCTGATGATTTTGGGGGGAAGTTAGAAAAACAGAGCAGTGATTAAGACCTTTGAAAGTAGGTAGACTTGGAGTATGAATGCCAGTTTTGCCACTGATTAGCTGAGCAATTGTAGCGGAGATACTTAACCTCTGTAAGTCTCATTTCTTCATATTAAAAATTAAGGTAGTAAAAGTGACTACCTTTTATGATTGTGAGAGTTAAAAGGGATAATGAGTGTAAAAAATAAAAATGCACTGCTTATCACATAGAATATGCCTCATAAAAGTTAGCTATTATTATTTCTATTCTATAACACATGCAAAGTAATGTAGAAAATTAAGCCATAAATGTTCCAGGAAGAAAATAAATGAGTATTATAATGATGCTAGGGAGCAGAAGGACTTTCTAATATGACTCTATGAGTAGAAAAAATAAAGGTAAAGATAATTAGTTCTGACTACCAAAAAATAAAACTAAATATCTTTATCCCAAAATTCCTCCATAGATGAGGTAAAACTGGGAAAATACTTGCAATATATGTAACAAATAATTAATAGTCTTACTCAACAGCAAGGAAAATACAGGTACTGCAATAGAAAGATGCACAGTTATGGTTTATACTAGCTGTCCTACAGCCTCTGTGCTCCCAGGTGGGGTTTTGGGGAGGTGATTGAATCATGGTGGTGTGATACTTATCAGAGGTTGGTAAATTTATAGCTAACTGTGATTTGGGAGGTAAAACCCAGATGGGGGAGGTGGCTCATTGGGGAGCGCGAGTGTCCTAAAAGAGTATCTCTCCTCCTCCTTGATCCCTCCCCTGCTTCCTGCCACCATGCCATGAGCAACTCTCCTCTATGATGCTCCGTCGCCAAGCTGCCCTGGCTTGGAACCAGACAACTCCGGACTGAATCCTCTACGCTGTGAGCCAAAATAAACCTCTCCTTTCTTGAATTGTGGATTTCAGCTATTTTGTTCCAGTAATGAAGAAAGTAACTAAGACATTGCAAAAAATAGTAATAAAGAAATGAGCAAAAACTACATTATAAATATTCAAATGGAGGGACAGATATGTGAGCTAAGATGAAATTCCTGGGCTGGAGATGTAGCTTAGTGGTCCAGTGCTAGCCTAGTATGCATATGGCTGTGGGTGTGAGCTCTGGAACCACAGAAAATAAAATGAAATCCCATTTTTTTCATATATCAAGTTAACAAAGTACATTTTTAATTTCTTACACAGGTATAGGTAGCTTTTTTTTTTTTGTACTGGGGATCGAACTCACTACCTTGTTTGTGCTTACCAGGTAAGCACTTGAGCCGCTAAGCTAGATCCCCAGAAACAAAGTACTTTTTTTTTTTTTTTTGCTGCTACCAGGGATTGAGCTTATGCCCTCATGCTTGTCAGGTAGTCGCTTATGCCATTGAGCTAAATCCCCAGCCCATACAAAGTACATTTTTATGTTTACTTTTATTAGGCATATTTTGATGCTGACTCACTCATCTTCTATTTTCAGATAAGCTGTTCCTATTGGCAGTCCTTGATCAGCAGACCACTTGGCCAGTGTAGGAAATGTGAAGGACCCAAGCTGATTGGAAAAGGGGAAAGACTATATATATATATATATATATATATATATATATATATATTTTTTTTTTTTTTTTTTTTTTTTTTTTTTTTTTTGAGACAGGGTCTCACTGTGTAGTTCAAGCTGGCCTTGGATGCACCATGCAGCCCAGACTGGCGTTGAATGCATGGTGATCTCTCTGCTTCAGCCTCCCAAGTACTGGGATTACAGGTTTTTTACCACTGTGCCTGGAAGGACATCTTAATTAAAGGGAGCTAAACATGGAGATGCCAGTTCTCTGTAGTTCTTGTGGTCAAAGAGGCCTAACATGTCTCTCTTTAGGAAATAACGCAAAGGGACATGATCAGTCAAAGCTGTCTACCTGAACTGAATACCACGAAAATGTAAGCTAGGGACATGTTTACTGCCACATGCAAGCTAGAATCCTGAGAGAAGGAGACCCACTGGAAGACAGTAAGAGGAAAGAGGAGAAAGTTGAGCAGTTGACCGAGAATAGCCAAGAAGCCATCACAGACACAATGCTTGTCTTCCAGACTCGATGATTATCTCTTGACCTTTGCAAGGTGTCGCGGTTCATTTCTGCTTTTCTTGGGTTTCTTTATCCTTACTCTAAACTTCCATTTACTTAAGCAATTTCCAGACAGTTTATTTTTCTCACAACTAATAATAGTTCTGACTGGGACTTGACATTGGTAAGACGGAAGCAAGTTGGTTGCTGTCAGAAGAGCATTAGAGGAATACTAGTATCTGCTTAAGAAGCCAAGCATGGTGGTACATGCCTGTAATCACAGGACTCAGGAGGCTGAGGCAGGAGGATCACAACGAGTTTGAGGCCATCTTGAGCTACATAGTGAATTCAAGGCTGACTGAACTACATAGTAAGACCCTGTCTCAACAAAACAAGACAAGACAAAACAAAACAGGCAGCTCCAAATGCCAAGCATGGTACTGCTGGCCTGTTATCCTAGCAGTCTGGAACACCGAGGCAGGAGGGTTGCAAATTTGAGTCCAGTTTGGGAAATTTAATGATTCAGCAAGACATTATCTCAAGATAAAAAAAAATTAAGAGAGTAGAGGAAGCTGAAGATACAGTTTAGGGCAAAGGCTCTCGATTTAATCCTCAGTACCAGAAAAAAAAAAAAAAACCGGACGCAGTAATGTATATCTTGTTATTATCCTTAACATGAAAGGAAACTGTGGGGCTGGATGGACCGTAATTTTTTCTGAGTGTTTGCTGTGCGCGCTAAACCCTTTAAGTATGTCGTATCATTTTATCCTCACAACAACGTGAAATTTAAAAATCTCCAAGCCTGTTTCTTAGAAGAAATGGAGGCACAGAGAAGTGCAGCTGAGACAGAGTTGCTCACCAGAATCCCCCTTTGCTCCCGCACATTCCCAGCCCCTCCCAGTGGAGGGGCAGCAGCGCCGGCTGTGGAACTTCACTGTGATTCTCTGGCAACCCTTCCTCTGCCATGCGTTCCACGACAGCAGGGACCACACAGAACAGCGTCTCCATCAACTTGGTACTTGGAAGAGTCTTTCGTAACAGGCCCTTACTGGATGGGGAATATGCACTATAAATATTATTATCGTCATTGTTATTGGTGCTAGGATTAAGCCCAGGGCTATGAACATGCTAAGCATATCGTCTGCCCCTGATCTACACACCTGTCTCCCGAAATGAACACTTAATTTAGTAGTGAGATTTCAGAGTTTGGGAATTTGTTTTATTTTAACTGAAGTACAACCTCACCACACCCGTCCAAAGGGACGTTGATAACTTACCCGAGGGGACAAGTTGCACGTGGCAGAGCCAGGATTCAAACTCAGGTCCACTTGTGCTTGCTTTTAAAAAGTAACGTCAGCTACCATTTTAACCATTGAGAGGTATATTCTTAATGTTGTGCCACCATTAGCACTTTCCATTTCCATAACTTTTTCATCGTTCTAACAGAAGCCAAATTACCCATTAAACAGCTCCCCATCCTCCCCTCCCTCCTCCAGCCCCTGGTGACTTTATTCTACTTTGTTTCTATGAATTTGATTGTTGTAAGTACCTCATATAAATGAAACCATATACTATCCGTCCTTTTACTGGGTATTTTCACTTAGCCTAATGTTTTCAAGGTTCCTCATGTTGTAGCACATATAATTTCATCCCTTTTAATGACTAACATTCCATTGTGTGTATATATGATATTTTTTGTTTATCCATCCATTTTTTCGTGGATATTTGAATTGTTTCTATTCTTTTGGATATTGGGACTAATCCTACCATCTGTCTCAAGTCTCTCCATTCAGTTGTTTGGGTTTATGAACCTAAGAGTAGAATTGCTAGATCATATGACATAATTCTATGTTTGGTTTTTTGAGATCTTCCCAACTGTGTTTTTTTCAATGTCAGGTATATTGAGAAATAATTTACATATGATAAAATTAGCTTTTTAAAAGGCACACAGCTCTGTGAGTTTTGCCCAGGATATGCAGTTGTCTAACCACCACCACAACCAAGATATGAGACGGTTCCATTCTCCCAAATTCCTCATGCTTCTGTGTACTCAATTCCCTACCCTATCGATAGCCTCTGGCAACTACTGACCTGATTTCTGTCTCTATAATTTTAACTTCTTTTTGAATATTGTATAAATGGAATCAGTAGAGCCTGGCTACATTTCACTTGGCACAATGTGTTTAAACTCATCCAGGGTTGTAGAGTGGTAGAGTGCTTGTCTACCACCATGAGGTCTTGGGTATCATCATTAGCCCTGAAAAAAAAAGTTTCATCCAATGCAGTATGCTGTTAATAATTTGCTCTGCTAGTACTGTTCAGACAGTTGAATGCAGATGTCTTGTGCTCTAGGTGACTGATTTGGGGATGACAGTGCGCCATGTATGTACCATTGTTGTCCCCTGATTGTTGTGTTTTGAAATTTTGTGGGGATTTTTTTCTCTCTGAAATAAAATGGATTTAAAAAATTAATAATTTGCACTAGTTTATTGTTGAATAATATTGCATTGTATGGCTATATTGCATGTATTCATCCATTTACCAGTCCGTAGACCTTTGGTTTTTTCAATTTTTGGCACTTATTGGATAAAACTTTTATAAACCTTTGCATCCAAGTCTTCATGCAATCATGTTTCTCTATTTTTTCAAGGTAATTACCTAGGAGTAGGATTGTTGGGTCATATGGTCAATGTATGTTTGTTTTAAACTGCGTGCTTTGTAAAGTGTTCATACCACTTTTGCACTCCTATTAACAATATATGGAAGTCCTAGCTTTTCTTTATATACCTATGACATTTGGTCATAGGTATATTGACATTGTCAATATACTATTTTTTATTTTAGCTATTCTAACAGGTATGTAGTAGTATCACATTGTTTTGTTTTAATTCACATACCCTTATGGCTAATGATTTTGAATTTGTTTACATTTGCTTACATGCCATCTTTGCTCTTACCTGGTAAAGTATCTTGTTAAATCTTTTGCCTATTTTTTTTCTTTGTTTGTTTGATTGAGACAGGGTCTAATTATGTAATTATGTAATTATTGAAACTGTGGTAATCCTCCTGCCTCAGTCTCTCAAGTGCTTGAGATTACTGCCCATTTTTAAATTTCCTTTTTTCTCATGTTATATACTGAGTCATGAGGGTCTTTATTCTAGAACAAAAAAAATTTTTTTTTTTTGTACCAGGGATTGAACTAACAACCTCATGCTTGCCAGGCAGGCACTTGTGCTGCTGAGCTAGCCTGTTTTTGTTTTTTGAGACAGGGTCTCACTATGTAGTTTACTATGTAGTCAAGGCTGGCCTCAAACTCCTGGCAATCATCCTCCCTCAGTCTCCTAAGTGCTGGGATTATAGGCATGTGCCACCATACCTGGAAGACGCACACCTTTAAAAGATGCATGTACTGCAAATGTTTTCTTCCAATTTGTGTCTTGTCTTTTCATTTTCTTAACATTTTTGGTTATTTGTTTGTTTCTTTGTTTTTTGAGATGGAGTCTTGCTATTTGCTCTTGAGTAGCTGGGATTACAGTTTGTATAATACTGCACTGACTTAACTGCCTTTTGAAGAGCAGATGTTTTCATTTATCAAATTTAATTTATTATTTTTTACTTCTTTGTGGCTCATGACTTTTGTGTTTCTCCTATGAAATTTTTGCCTCCTCTATGTTTTATTTCTTCCTACATTTTATTCTGGAAGTTTATAGTTTTAAGTTTAAATGTAGATTTATGATTCATTTCAGGTTATTTTTTATATAGGGTACAAGATAAGGATCAACTAGTTTCTCTTAGTGTATTGAAAGGAAAGTTTTGTGCTATTATCTGTTTTCTTTGTAAGACAGAAGCTTTTTTGTCTATGTCTTATGCTGAATAACTATATTGAAGACAATGATACATGGTATATTAACTTGTTTTTCTCTTAGTATTATTATTATTTTGGTACTGGGGATCGAACTCCAGACCTCATGCTTGCCAGGCAGGCACTTAAATTCCTGAGCTAAATCCCTAGCCACTCTTATTATTTTATTATGAATTTTTTTGAGACAGAGTCTCACTATATAGTTCAGGCTGGTCTTGAACTCACTGTGTAGCTCAGGCTGATCTCAAATTCTCCTCCCTGTCTTCCGACTGCTAGGATTACAGGTGTGTGCTACCATGCCTGGCATTTTATTTTATCATAAAATAAAGAACACTGAAAAATGTATGGCTCAAGGTTCCCTTTTTACATATTGATATCTAATTTTTCTAGTACCATTGGTTGAAATGAATCTTAACTTATCTACCATATTATGTTGTCTCATCCTTGTATGTACCAAAATTTAATGCGGTGACACATTTGAGCTATTATGTATGGTTCACATAGTTCTTTTGATTATATAATCTTGCTTAATCCTAATTCATCCCTGTGAGGTAGGAATAAAATATCACCCACATTTCCCAAATGTAAAGAAAAGAAGCCAAGTGTTTTGTCCAGATGACAAAGCATTCAAGGAAATCATCTAGACTGAAACCCAGGTCTTCTTCCAGTCAGAGCTATTTCTAACATGTTATTGACTCCAATAAGACAGAGATACCCTTCTTAAAGACTCAAGTTAGTCCTAGAATCAGGCTCTGTAGCCAAGGAGAGTGGAAACAAAAGTCAATATTCACTACACAATTTTGAGTTTACTTGGCCTTGAAACTGGAAAGACTTAGAGGCTTGGTGCAGCAGGGATCCAGAGGACTGTCATTTGGACCACCTATGAAAAGGGTTCATGTATCTCCACTTTGCTGTGAGCTGCTCATGATTTTGCAGACTTCCTTTTTAAAAAATATCACTGGAACTCTGAGATTCCTGAATTTCAACAGGAAAAAAAAATCCTGTTACCAAATAGCCCAAATATCAGAGCAATAAACTGATTTTGTTTAGGCCATTTTCCAGCCTAGTGGCCATCCTTATTTCTCTGTGAAACATAGCCCCCAGGGCTGGGGATTTAGCTCAGTGGCATAAGCGCCTGCCTGGCAAGCGCGAGGTCGTGAGTTCGATCCACAGTACCACAAAAAAAAAAAAAAAAGAAAGAAAGAAACATAGCCCCAGTTCCCATCACAGGAAGGGGCTCTTGGAGACCACTGTGCCACCCCATGACTCTGCCTCCTTGGTCATGGCAGTCTGGATGAGAGCTGGATAGCTTCTTGGAGGGAAGTTAGGATTGGATGCAGAAATGACTAATACAGTCTGCAGGCAACTAGGATTTTAACATGCAATTTGGGAGCTACACAGCAGCCATCTTCTGCCTATCAAGTGGATTAGAAGAAAGGCAAAAAGCAGAACTGCAGAGAGACAGGCAGATAATGCAGAGAGAAAAGGAATGAATCAGGGAGGGAGAAGTAGGGACTAAAGGTTGCTTTGCTGTTCCCGCTTCCAGACTGTTCAGCAGCTCTGCTGCGAACCTATCCTTTAGTACTACGAAAGTATTTCTCTGTCCTTTCAAAACTGCCCCAAACCTTTTAAAGCTTGCTCAAATGGGCTCCAAAACATATATTGCCATCTACAATATAGGCAAGCTGAGTTATTATAGAGTAGAAAGACATGGCTCAGACCTGGTACAGGGGATTTAAAAAAACAGCAGTGATTTTTTTTTTAGCCAGTGGGTGCTATGACCAGAAAATAGAAGCCCCTTCCTTTTTTATTCTTTATAAAATAAAGTACATGAAAGGTTTAGGCCAGATGAGTGGACATCAGTTGTATGTCCAATGTGAACAAGGAAGAATGTTATCCAGGTTATCATTCATTTCCAACAGAGAAGAGCAGGGAACAGGAGGAGAGAGGAAGAAACCCAGTGGAGGAAGGGAGGGAAAAAAACAAAGGGACATAGCTTGATGCCCAGAAAATGTTTATACATTCACATTTCAGACCCCACCTTTAGACGAAAAATGCTAATCAATTCTAAGTATTATCTTGTAAATTAAATGACCATAAAATCTGCCTTCTGACACATTTCCAGCCACTTTTCTGAGAAAGACTGACTTTCTTTAAAGCAGAATTAAATACTGTGGCTTCTTGTTCTCCCTCTTGCCCAGAGTTTTAGTTTGTTTGCCATGGTCCTGCCTCTGCCGTTAGCTGAAGAACACAGAATGAATGATGCGCAGAGGCGGGTGGGACAATGGGGCTGATTCATGCTTTGGGAAAATAGGGAATTGTTCCAGAGCAAACACTGGCTCTCCTTTTTGCTGGGGATACTGCAACGTTTAGCTGAAAGCATCTTGTTTGGGTTCTTCCAGCCACTGGGTAGGCATCTAAATGAGAGAAGCAATATGGGGCTCTCAGGGTCTCCAGGGGCACTTAAAACAATCCTGAGATACCCTGGCAAAGCTTGCGATCTTTGTAAACAAGCAGAGAGAGGTGATTCAAACAGCTGTTAATTTCATTAAGAAGCCTCATTTTAAGGTCCCAGAACAGGCATTTCTTTTCATACCAGGATTATCTCTGAGTATTATATTTACATCCATTTATGCTTGCTTAGCTTGGGTGTCAGGTGTTAAGCTCACAGTTCAATTGGTGCTTTGGTTCGGATTTTTGAAAGAATTCACTTTTAGAATAAAGTGAATTTGACCAAACTAAATTTTACTAGGAATTTAGAATTGCTTCATATACATTTTTATCGACATCAAATTGTATAAACTGTTTCATGAAAATTTTCATTGAGCACTATAGTATGAAAATATTAACTGGGCATGGTAGTGCACGCTTATAATCCCAGCACTTGGGAGGCTGAGGCAGGAGGATCACCATGAGTTCAAGGCCAGCTGGGGCTTCATAAGTGAATTCAAAACCAGCCTGTACTACATAGTGAGACCCTGTCTCAAAAAAAAATTAAAATATTAATTTGTCAAATTTTAATTTATAAAATAATTTCTGATAGATGCATACTGTTTGTATGAATGGGATATCATTTATTTCACTCATCTCTTATTGATTAGGTTGTTTTTGGTTATTTTCAGTCATAAATCATGCTTTGGTAAGAATTACTATAGCTAAATCTTTGCATGTTTCCTTATTTCCTCAGGAATAAAAAAATTGGAATTTTTGTTTGTTTTTCATTGTTTGAGACAGGGTTTCTCTATGTTTCCCAGGCTAGTTCTGAACTTCTAAGCTCAAGTGACATATTTCTGTCTCCCAAGTAGCTGGAACTACAAATCTGTGCTGTCATGTACCATGCCCAGACAACTTTGGGATTTTTGATGGCTGGGGTCAGAGGCTACACAACTTTTAATCTTTTCTGCCTCATTTTGAGAAAGTGCCCTTTGGAGTACACTTTGTTTGTCAAGTAGAAAATTGCTTTTCTTCAGATATACCCAGTACTCCTATCTAATGTTTAGTTAATCTTTTGTTTGTTTGTTTATTTTTGAGACAAGGTTTCCCTATGCAGTTCAGGCTGACTTGAACTCACTTTGTAGCTTAGGCTGGCCTCGAACTCACAGTGATCCTCCTGCCTCAGCCTTCCATTGCTGGGATTACAGGCATACACCACCATACCCAGCCAGTTATTTTTTATTAATTTTTATTTTAAAGAGAATAAAATCAAACAAAACAAAACAAACAAAACAAAACAGAACAAAGCCAACCAGAACAGAACAATGAAAATGATACTGGGCCTCAAAACAAAACAATAGGAAAACAACAATGGCCACCACAATGTATCCTGCTCTCCTCAAAATAGCTATCTATACCATCAGACACAAAAAAAATCAAACAAAACTAAATAGAATAAAGCCAATCAAAACAAAAGAATGGAAGCATATTTTATTTTATTTTATTTTATTTTGGTACCTGGAATTGAACTCACGACCCTGCGCTTGCCAGGCAGGTGCTTATGCCGCTGAGCTAAATCCCCGGCCTGAAAGCACATTTTGCGAGAATAAAACCAAACCAAACAAAATAGAACAAAGCCCATCAAAACACAACAGTGGTGCTGGGTCTGGGAGAAGTCAATTTGCCCTCCCCATAAGCCACATAAACCAGACAGGGGCCAGGAAGGGAAAAGCCAGTTCGCCCTTCCTGTAAGCCAATCAGCATGTGGGCTGTGAATCAGACCCCCCAGCCTGTAAGCAACTGGCTGGTTCAGAGGACAGGCTGAGTTGACAGCAACTGAGGGACAAAAATGACTAAATGCTTGTATGGTTTGATTGACTTTGCATGGCTGGGGGTGGTGGTCTGAGCATCTATTAAGAGGATAACAGAATGCAGTATAGCAAATATGGGAGATTTCCTTTTGTCTTGTTTTTGAAATCCAATATTGTTCTCACTGTTTTGTTTTGTTGTGATCTATTGTTCCATTCAATTCAATGTTCCGTTTTGATTGGTTTTACTCTGTTTTATTTTATTTGATTTTACTATGTCTGATGGTATGGACAACTATTTTGAAGATAACACGATATACTATGGTAGTCATTGTTGATTTCCTATTATTCTGTTTTGAAGCTTTATATCACTTTCATTGTTTTGTTTTGATTGGCTTTATTCTGTTTTATTTTGTTAGGTTTCATTCTCTTTACAATTAAAACAAAACAGTGAAAATGACATAAGACTTCAAAACCGGACAACAGGAAATCAACAAGGGCCACCACAGTGGCCCCTGCTATCTTCAAAATTGTTGCCCACACCATCAGACATAGTAAAATCAAACAAAACAAAACAAAACAGAATGAAACCAATCAAAACAGAACATTGAATAAAACAAAACAATAAAACAGAGGAAAACAGTAGGAACAATATTGGATTTCAAAAACAAAACAAAAGGGAATCCCCCATATCTGCTACCCTACACACTGTTATCCTCCCACTAGATGCCCAGACCACCAGCCTCAGGAGCACCAAGCTGTTTGGTACTTCAAATGCCATCGACTCAGCCTGTCATCTGAATCAGCCAGTTGCCTATGGGGAGGGCAGGTGGGGATGGGGGGTTCTTGTCTCCCAGCCTGCACACTGGTCAGCCCACGAGAAGGGTGAATTGACTTCTCATTTTTCTTGTTACTCCTCCCAGGCCCAGCATGGCTTCTGTATTATTCCTTATAAATACAACTAACCATTTTGAACATTTTGTATGTATATGATAATACCTTAGTTTGTGAGTGTAATTTGTTCCAGACACATGCTTGTTATCCAAGGAACTTGTATATCAAAGTGAATTTCCCCATAAGAAGTAATGGAAACTTAGATGATTCATTTCACAACTCAAAATGTTCACATAAAAATGATTATTGGGTGTGGTGGTACGTGCCTGTAATCCCAGCGCTCTGGAGGCTGAGGCAGGAAGACTGCCATGAGTTTGAGGCCAACCTCCACTATATAGTGATTTCAAGGCCAGCCTGAATTACATAGTGAGAACTTGTCTCAAAAAAAATAAATAAAAAGAATCATAATATTGTAACATGATACAAAATAATAAAATACAAAAAGTAAAGAAAGATAAACAACCCCAGTACCAAAAAAAAAAAAAAAAAAAAAAAAAGAAAAAGAAAGCTAAACAACCTGTACTTACCTTTGAAAACCTTTTGGCTGATGTGAGGGAAACAAGAGAGAGGAGGGTTATTGTGTAGGATGACTTTCAATCAATATCATTAATGGAATCACTGCTATCTATTGGCTCAGTGTAATCATTTTCCTTTTATGGAGCTTTAACATGGAACCTATCCAATGATACTTGCTTTTGCCCCTCCTCTTTTTTTTTTTTTTTTTTTTTTTTTTGAGACAGGGTCTCACTATGCAATTCAGGCTGGCTTTGCACTCACAGTGATCTTTCTGCCTTGGCCTCCTGAGTGCTGGAATTACAGATGTATGCCACCACACTCAGTTGATTTTTCCCCCTTTTGAGGATTTCACAGAACTATGACATTTGATTGTTAAATGTGACATTGCTCATATTGTTACAGCCTTATTCAGGTGGTGGTTTTCTATAAAATTATACACTGTTTGCCACATGTTAAACATCTGCCTAATCTCATTTGAGGTGAGTAATTCCTCCACCTTTTTCTCCTCTTACCCTGAAGATACGATCTCTTCTATAACCTCTTGCTGTTGGGAGATGATCACCTACAATCCTGCAGGGAAAGAGAAAAAAAGAAAAAAAAAAAGAATCATTGGCTCAGTTGTGATCATGTGATGTTCAGCATCACACACTAATTGTATTACAAGACGTCATTCATTTATCAAGCTAAATTTAAGAATGTTTACTTGCCTTGTGGAACACGCTCAGAACTAGTTACTCACAATCCAAGGTTTTAGCATATATATTTCCTATAGAGTAGGAAGCCAACATTATTATGTTATCAAAAATACTACAATGAAAGAAAACTACAGATACCCTATCTGTATATTGGTACAAATATCTTCGACAGGATTAGGATTTTTTTTTTTTTTTTGGTACTGGGGATTGAACTCACAACCTTGCACTTGCCAGGCAGGCACTTAAGCCACTGAGCTAAATCCCCAGCCCAGGATTAGGATTTCTAATTTAGAAGCATTTTGAAAGTTTATACAGCAAGACCAAATGGTATTTATTACTGAAATGTAAGGATGGCTCATCTCACAAAAAGCAATCAGTGTACATCATATTAATAGAATAAAGTGAGGAAAAAACTTGTACAATCACCTGAATTCATCATGACAGAAATTAAGAACATTGTCAAAGCACAACTTCAAAAAAGGATGTCCACATACCTACTTAAAAAATATTTGTTCAACGGTTGAAAGTGTCGCTCAGTGGTAAAGCCCAAGCTTGGCATGCATGAGACACTGTTTGATCCCCAGCACTGCAGGAGAAAGAGAGTGAGAATGAGACAGGAAAGAGAAAGAAAAAGAACGAAAAGGAAGAGGAGGAGGAGGAGAGGGAGAAAAAGAGGAAAAGGAAAAAAGAAGGAGGAGGAGAAAAAGAAAGAGGGAAAGAAATGAATCTTGAATGGGTTGTGAATACTGTCAAGTATGCACAATGAAATAAATTCTTTCTCCTGATGAAATGTGGTGAGCTCCAAATCAGTACTTCAGTGGAGAAGCGCAGCTTTTTTTCTTTTTTCTTTCTTTCTTTCTTTTTTTTTTAATCATTACCAGGGATCAAACTCACAACCGCGCACTTAGCAAGGCAGGTGCTTATGCCGCTGAGCTAAATCCCCAGCCCCAAAGCTCAGCTTTTTTTTTCTCCGTGTGTGTGTGTGTGTGTGTGTGTGTGTGTGTCAGAGAGAGAGACAGAGACAGAGACAGAGACAGAGACAGAGAGGCAGGGGAGAGAGAGAAGAGAAGGACCTCATGATGCAGTTCAGACTAGCCTTGAACTCACTGCACAGCCCAGGCTGACCCTGAACTCACAGTGATCCTCATTCTACTGCCTCCCACATGCAAGGATTACAGATATGTACCACCACATCTGGCTTCTTCTATGCATTCTGTAGGAAATATTTTTAAAAATAAACTTTGGAAAAAAGAAAGTATAGGGAACATGATTAGGAAATAACTTCATAAAACTTAGTGGTTTTTTGGACTATCATTTTGGAGACTTGAAATCCAGTCTTTTTTTTTTTTTTTGAGACAGGATCTCCTTACATTTTTCAGGCAGGGCCTAAATTTGCCATCCTCCTGCCTCAGCTTCCTTGTGCTCAGATTACAGGCATATGACTGACCTATTATTTGAAGGTGGCATAAAATATAATTTAGCCTGTGATATCAGTGATGGAAACGATACCTTTCTAAAGAAGAGGTTTATTATAATAATGCTGCTTCTTAAGGACCTGTATTTCTAGGATTGCATTCCTTTCTGCTGTGCCATCTTTATATATATATATATATCTTTATATCTATCTATCTATCTATCTATCTATCTATCTATCTATCTAAAACTACGTCGACCAAGTCCAAGTCCTGGTTATATTGTTTTTCCCTTCTCTTTGGACCATGATAAGCCCTTGAGTTGTGACTTCTGAGTTGGGTAACTCTGAAATTACAGAGACTACACAGAAAGATAATCTGCATGTAGAATATATGAAGGTGTTCCTTAGGTATGTTACAGGCTTACTTTAACCCATTTGACTTAATGCTCCAAAGTAACTGTAATTTAATGGTAATAGTAGAGCAAATTATGGTGAATAGCTTTACTTGTATGTTTAAAAAAAGTCCTATGTTTACATGCTTAAATCTAGGTATCAGAATTTAAGTAATTGTTGAAATGTATGAATGTCTCCTTAATATACTAATTACAAAGCAAAAAAAAAAGATTATAGGCATATGCCATCATGTCTGACTGTGTCAGCATTTTAAAATTTAACTGTCTTAATCAGAATTATGCTGACATCTACAAGTATTCTTTGGAGGAAGTGGGATGTAGTTAGCACATTAAACTAATAATTTTATTTTATTGGTTTTTTGAGGCAAGATCTTGCTATAGCTTGACCTTGAACTCACTATGTAGCCAAGGCTAGTCTCAAAGTCATAGTGATCTTTCCACCTTAGCCTCCTGAGTGCTGGGATTACAGGCATGTGCTACCACACCTAGTTTAATTTTTTTAGTGATTAATACATTGTATATTATTATCTTCAGTTACTCAGAGTATAAGATATAGGAATTTAATTATCAACACAGTATCAGCATAAGCCTTTATTTTTGATGAACTAAGAGAAATTAGTAGTATAACTACCTCTTTTTTTTTTTTTTCTTTTGAGACAGGGTCTTGCTATGCAGTTCAGGTTGGTCTTGAGCTCTCTTTGTAAAACAGGCTGGTCTCGAACTCACGCCAATCCTCCTGCCTTAGCCTCTCATGTGCTGGGATTATAGGCATGTGCCACCATGACTGGCTACAACTATTTTTTTTTTTTTGTACCAAGGATTGAGCTTGTGCTTGCCACACAGGCACTTACACTGCTGAGCCAAATCCCCAGCCCTGGCTACAACCATTTTAACTACTACCTATCTATCTATGGATTGACTGATATTTGCTTTTCTCTTCCTTTTTTCTCCTTTCACCCATTCCTTTTGAACAGTTTCTTCTCATTTCAAAATATCATACATTTTGGATCTTATTTACTCTTTCAGCTTCTCACACTAGGGATACAATACAATATTTACACATGTGAGGCTGATTTATTTCACTTATGAGGATGGTTTTGAGTTGCATCCATTTACCTATAAAAATCTCCAGTTTATCCTTCTTTATTACTAAGTATAAAAAGACCACATCTCTTTTATTCATTCCCTGGTTGATGCACATTTGGGTTGTTTCCAAGATTTAGCTATTACAAATTGTGCTGCTATAAACACAGGTGCACATGTCTTTGGGGTACAATATTTTTAATTCTTCTGGGAAGATACACAGAAGGAGAATAGTTGGGTCAAACGGGATCTCTAATCCTAGTTTTTTAAGGAATTGCCGCACTATTTTAATTTTTTTGAGCAATGCTCTAAGTTAAATTTTCCTATTTTTGTTTTAATCTTTGTGAAATTGTTTCCATTGAGACCAATTCTATGGTATAAGAATGTTAAAATGTTATTCATTTATCAGGGTTTTTTTTTTTTAATGTTTTCTGTTACTGTGAGTGTTCTTTTGTGGTCACGGTTTTGGTCATGTGCAATTTTCCTTGGTCCAATTTTGCAGATTACATGTGGCATACACTTGTACTACTAGCACTCTGAGGCAGAAGGTACTGAAAGTTTGAGGCCAGCATGGTCAATTTAGTGAAACTCTGTCCCAAAATATACACAAACAAATAGGCAGGGGAGAGAAAGAGCTCAGGCTGAGGTTTCGTGTGAAAGACTTGGATGCAATCACAGTGCTGAAAAAACAATTTTTTCCTCAGATAAAAAATATACTGGGTGCGTTTTCAGACATGGATAGTCATAGGCTGTGAAAACCCATTCTGCCTGTAAAATTCATTTTATCTATGTAACTTAGAGGGGTTTTTTTTTGTTGTTGTTGTTTTGTTTTCTTTTGAGACAGGGTCTCACTATGCAGTCCAGGCTGGTGTCAAAGTTGTCATCTTACCTTAGTCTACTGGGATACAGGCACGCACAAGCTTTCCTGACCACTTTATTACAATTATTTTTGTGGCGCCAGGGATCAAATCCAGAACCTTGAACATAACTTTACCCAACTAATACTCATTTTAAATAAGAGCAATCGTTTATATTAATTTTTTAAATAGACAAGCTCTTGCTATGTTGGTTTAACTAGCGTTGAATTTCCAAACTCAGTTGGTTCTTTTGTCTCAGTCTCCTGAATAGCTGGTACTATTGGCATTCATTTTAATGCTCAGTTATATTAATTTTTAAGTTGTATCCCTGAAAAAAATTGGGAGAAGTTCATCTTGAGTATTCAAGGACAATTCTATTGCGCAGGATTGCTTAATTGTACTGCTTGTCCCATTTCTCTATGTCTTCTGTTCATGGGCAAAAGGGAAAGTCAAAATATCCTTAAAGAACTATTGTTATTCTGTTAGGTGTAATAATGGTATAGTAACTGTTTTTTTTTAAAGAGCTACTTTTCTTTTAGAGTAATATAAACAATAGTCAAAGTAATATCATATTTATATGTGCTTCAAAATAATATGGGAAGAAACTGGTGATGGCACACATGATACAAGACTCACTATGAATTTATAACTGTCACATCTGGTGTTAGATACGTGAGATTTCATTTATTTCATCTACTTTTATATATAGTTAAAATTTGCTACAATAAAAAGTACAATAATAGCATAAATATTTTTAAAAATCCTTTTAAGGTCAAAGACAGGGTCAAAATACATTATTTTTTATTATTTATTTAGTTTTTTTTTGTAGTGGGGATTGAACTCATGACCTTGAGCTTCCCAGGCAGGTGCTTATGCTGCTGAGCTAAATCCCTGGCCCATTACTTTTTATTTTTACAGTACTAGGGATTGAACCTAGGACTTTCTAACTAGCTGTATCCCCAACTTTTTTTTTTTTTTTTTGACACAAGATCTTGCTAAATTGTTCAGGCTGGGCTTAAAATTGCAGCCCTCCTGCCTCACCTTCCCAGATAGCCGGGAATACAGGTATGTGCTACCATATCCTACCATGTTTAATTTTCATTTTATGATGGTGCTAGAAATTGAACCTAGGGCCATATGCATGTTAAACAAGAAGGCAAGAGCTGTCCCACTGAACTATGTTCCCAGGCTTGGCCTTTATATTTTTTGGTGGTAGTAGGAATTAAACACAGGACATTCACACTGAGCTATATCCTCACCCTACCACCCCTTTTAAATTTCGAGACAGGGTCTTGCTGTTTTCCAGCCTACTGTGTAGCTGGGATTACAGGCATTCAATACCACACACCTGGTTTAGCCCTAGGCATTAAAAAAAATTTTTTTTTTTGGTCTGTTGTCTTTTTGAGACAGGGTTTCTCTATACAGTTCAGGTCTCAAGCTTACAATGCTCCTCCTGCCTCAGCCTTTCATGTGCTGGGATTACAGGCATGTTCACCACACTCGGCTGGCATTCTAAATTTAAATTAATCAATTAAGGGACTGGACATTGCATCCAGGGCCTTCATAATGAGTTACATTCTTAAGCCTTCTAAAATTTTTTCAAAAATTTGAGACAGGGTCTTGATAAATTGCTGAATTGCCCAGGCTGGCCTTGGATTTGAGATCCTCCTACCTCAACTTTTCAAAGTGCAGGCATTATAGGTTATGCCACTACACCTGATTCCTAGTTGTTTTCTGTTTTAAATCATCTCCTTCATAAAGACTTCTTCAAGTAGGAGTTAATCTTTCACTCCATTAAATACAGTGACAGTGAACAAAGTTTATTTTACCTTCTGCCTGATCTATGTGGTGACATCCTAAATTAATCATCTTTTTGTCTGATATTTCTTTATGTCAACACTTTAAATATACACATGAAAAAAATAAATATACATGTGCGCATATATGTGTATGCATATATATGTATATGGCTGTGCACGTGTTTAAAAGTTTTCAAATTACAAGGATGGGGAGTTAGCTCAGTGGCATAAGTGTCTGCCTGGCAAGCGCAAGGTCATGAATTTGATCCCTGATACCAAAACCAAACCAAAACAAAACAAAAAAGTTTTCAAATTACAAAGTGCTGCTTTTAGATAGTCCTAGAGTGGGGCTGAGAGTTTTACTCTGTTAACAGATTTTCATTGGTTTCTTTTTTTTTTTTGACAGAGTCTCAATATGTAATTTAGGCTGGCCTTGAACCTATTATGTAGCCCAGGCTGGCCTCAAACTCATGGCAGTTCTCCTGTCTCAGTCACCAGAGTGTACCACTACGCCTGGCCTTGTTTCTAAGGCCTCCCATTGGTCATGAGTATAATGATGGTGAGGTGAAGGAGGAGTGGTCTAGTTGGATATGCACTTACTGACATATTCATGCTTTGGGAAAATGCAGGTATACAAACCAATTAGCTAAAATCTAGAGTGAGTCCTTTGTCAGTTGGGTCATAGTTCTCTAAGTGGGACTTTGATTCATATAACTCGTAAGCTCAAACGTTTCCTTTTCACCATTTGCTAATTGATTTCTATTAAACCTGTACATACAGTAATGTATGTATGTTTGCCTGTAAAGGACAGCTGAATTCTCAAAACTAATCTTTTAACATTTGTACTCATTGTGAACGAATTTTTGCTCTGCAGATACTTTTAGAAGACATTTTGTTCTTTCTCCAATAGCAATATTTTTGGAGTGTTTCTTCCAATTTATTTGCAAAATTGTTTAAAGTAACACTAATTTTACCCCTGCAATTGAAACAAATGTTTCCATTTTGAAAATGTCTGCTGGAAAAATAAAGATTTGCAATTCAAATGAATGGGGAGACTTTAAAATTGTGCTTAGTCAAATGGATGTTTATACTTTTCAAGAAATATCATTCAAAATATCCATTATAAAATGTTTCCTAGGACCGGGGGTTTAGCTCAGTGGTGTAAGTGCCTGCTTGGCAAACACGAGGTCATGAGTTTGATACCTGGCACAAAAAAAAAAAAAGTTTCCTGGATGGACACAGTAGGTCTTTATGAATTACAATTGATAGCAACGATGTCCTAACTCACCATTTTCAGTAGGCGAGTGTTTATTAAAATGGATTCAGTGTTAGCAACTGACTGCATAGAGCCACAACATATTTCTCCAAATCGTTTAGCATGTAATACAGTTTTTTGTTCAGAAAAATCATATCCAGCGAGAAAGTTTTATTACCTTCCCCACAAGGGGTCTGGTATTTATTTAGAGACAGGGTCTTGCTATGTAGTTGAGTTCTTTAATTACAAGCATGCGCCACCATGGCCCAACGTAATACAAACTTGTTTTCTAAATACATGAACCTGTGAGCTCAAGGTTCATGGAGGATAGATGTCGCTATTTGTATTTCATTGATATTTATCAATGTTCTTCTGATTTTTTCTAAGCAATTCTGTTAATGTTTAAAGCATTCATTAAAAAAGTAAAGGACTTACTCAGTTGATTAAATATTAAGCAGCGGATCAGGTAATATTAAATATTTTAAAATGCAAAAATGAGAGTAGATTCTTACAATAAGGGCTAATTTATTCTATGTTTATTGACTGTCATTGGGTATAAGCAACTACTACATAGACTAAAGTTCTGTGTCTCATATTGTCTTTACTTCTAATTAGCGAACTTCAGAAGTGTAAATCTGGAAAAAGATCTTCTGAAGACTATTTGATTTAGTTTCTTACCTACATGAAGGTAAACACCCAAAGCCTCCAAACGATTGACTCATATTTCTTTTTGAAAACTTCAGGGATAGATACCTTCCTTGATAAAAGGAAACTCGGGTACCAAGCAACGAAAATAGTTACATGAGTCACCTGTGAGCTTCACTAAGGTGAGATACATCACATATTCAGCACCTTCTCTCCAATTCTCACAAAAGCCTTGTAAGTTAATTATTCATTAGGTCATTTTATTATTGTTACTTTTGAAAGACAGAATCTAGCCATGTTCTCTAGGCTCCGGAGGAATTCCCGGGCTCCTGTAATCTTCCTCAGCTACCTGAGTAGATGGCACTACAGGCGCGTACTATGATGGTTGGCTATTAAGTCTAATACAGAAATCGAGACCAAAGAGAGGTATGTTAATTTACTCAAGGTCACACTTCTGGCATGTGTTGGAACAGGAATCAAGCCAGAAATGCTAACACTGCTGCTTCCCAAATGCAGTGTATGTATTTACTTAACTAAAGGGAACAAAATCAGTAAATAGAAGCCTAATCCTATGTTTTGAACAATATAAATTAATAATGAAATACTCTCATTCAATACTTATGAAAAGAATCTTATATTGAATTATGCAAAGCTCTAAATCTGATGTTTTAAAAATCAAGCATCTTATCAATGTGGAATTATGCTGTGCGTCTTAACCAGTGTGAAATAAATTGACTACAAATCCCCAAGACTTCGTCGTCATCAATATTTCAACCCATAATTTGGCAAACACACACACACACACACACACACACACACACACACGGATATTCCCTGTAGGGATAAAGTTCTAGGTCTTTCTTTCGGAGTCAGTTTCGAGATTTCTAGAGTCCTTGATTCGTGGTGTGTGTGACTAAGGAAAATAATAGCTGAATCACATCTAAAAGCGAATCCTCCCAATTAAAGATTTATAATAAAAAACAAGACAACGAAGGCATTTCGTTCTCCAGTTTTAAACTCAACAGCTCTCTCTTCCAAGCCAATCAACCTACTTCTCTCTTTTTGGCGGGGTGGGAATAATAATGTGGGCCGCAGTCAGGAGTGCGACTGCCTGGCTCTGGCTTTCTTACTCTGGAACCTACCGGGGCCCGCGATTCAAGGGCGCCAACCAGTCCCCACTGCCCGTCAGGGAAGCGGGGAGAGCCCAGTATGAGGGCAAAAGCGCGGACGAGAGTACGAATAAGACCGGAGTTCGTGAGGGGACACAACAGTCAGGGTGTAGGAAAAAGGGTGTCTTCCAAGGTTTCAGCTGCACGAGGGCGCGAGAAAAGAAGCGCCTCGTGTGCACGCTCGTCTCCAGACCGCTCGGTACCACCAAGTGCACTGGCCGCGGTCTCCCGCCCGTCAGGATGAAGGCAGAGCACCTCGGGCCCGGCCGCGCCTGCGCATGCGCCGCAGCCCCTCCTCCGCTCCTCTCCCTCTTCCTGGCGGGTCTGGGGCGGCGGCAGCGGCGGCGGCGGCGGCGCGGTGACGTCAGGGCGCTGGGGCAGCTCCAGTGACAGACGGAGCTGGAGCGGCGGGGCGGCGGCGGAGTCCGGCGGCCGAGATAGCGTTTGAGAGAGCGAACAAGCAGCGGCCCTAGGGTTTAGGGAGTGAGAAGGAGCAAGAGGGGAGCGCTCGAGCGCGAGCGAGAGAAACCGCGAGCGCTGGGCTTGGGCTCGAGCCCCGGAACGGCTGAGGAGCCCGCCCGCTCCCCTCCCTTCCCCCTCCCCGGGACCGGGCCCAGCGCGCCATCCTCCCCCTCCCTCCTTCCCTCCCTCCCTCCTTCCTCCCTTCCCTCTCCCTCCCCCCTCCCCCGCCGGTGGATGGGAGTGAAGGACGGAAGAGGCCCTGCGGACGCGGCGGTGCAGCGCTCCGGTAAGGCGCCAAGGGCCTGCGCCCTCCCCTCTGTCTCCTTCACCGCGCTTGGGCGGCTGCGGGCCGGGCCCGGCGGCCTGACGATGTGGCTGCGCCGGTCCCCTCCCTCCCATTCTCCCCTCCCCCTGCCGCCGCCGCCTCCTTCTTCTTCTCTCATCGCTCTCAAAATGGCGGCCGCGACGGCCGTTGAGTGAGAGGCTCAGAGGAGGGGGGCCTGGCTGGGGAGGGCGCTGCCCTCGCTCATGTCCTCCCGGTCCGGTCTCAGGGGCTTCCGAGACCACTGCGACTCTTTCCTTGGCCCTCCCGACAGGGGATCGACCTCCTCCCTCGGTGACTTAGCAAGAAAAGTATTCTTGGATGGAAAGGGCGTGGGGAGCAGGTCGCTCTCTGATCGTGGGGAAAGGGCTTGGCCCTCCTCCTCTTCCCGGCTACAGAGGCGAACTCCGCAGTCCCCACCCCTCCGCGGCTTTCACCTCGAGGCCTAGGGCCTCCCAGGCGTTCGGTCCCCAACCTGTCCTTAGGATGGGGTTGATGTGAGCAGGATGGGCCGCCACCTCCCTGGCACCCAGGCGCAGTGGTCCAACCTCTGCATCCAGTAAGGACAAGGGCTCCGACTCCCTGAGCTGTCTGCAGTATCCGCCCTCTCAATCGGGCAGGGTTTCCCTTTTTACCACCCGCTTTTCGGACGGGAGTTGCCTTTTGACGTTAACACTGAGGTTCGAGGTCCTTTGCCATTCCCCTTCCTCTAATCTCTTCTCCCCACTCCTTTAGGAGACGCAGTGCCTGGATGTATTTAGCCTCGCAGGTGAGAAAATGCCTTTGAGGTGGTGGGCAAATTTTGACTCTAAACATCACAGCAGAAAGAAGGAGGAGGTTATCAGTATCTGAGCTAGAAGAGAGAGGTACCTGGCTTTATTTATTATTCTGCCTTTTCTTCAGTGACTTAGCAAGAAACTCCCAGGGAGGAGGGTAGTAGGTTTTCCTTTCAGGTTGGGGTTTGGATTCCATTCATAGCAGTCCTTCGGTTAAGAAATTGTGCTTTTGAAGACAAGGCACTAGGTTTGTGGTCTTCCTGATGGGCGATGTCATGCCAAGCCCCCCTCCTCTTTCCTTAAGGAGCAATCAAGAGAAAATGTATTACTATTATTCCAACCTCTACTTAAGGCTACAGTCCTTAAGACAACATTCTAGAGGCTAAACAAATTTGTGCTGATTTTGGTATTTCTGTTGTTGAGGATGGATTGTTTTGTGTGAATATCTTTTTTAAAAAGGCTAGGGCGGAGGAGACAGTGCTTGGGCCTTTCATACCAATAATAATTGTCATCCACCCCTTCTGCCACAGAAGTGTTTGCTTAATTTTTTTTCCCTCTGCAGTAGAGCTTGATTGCTGCAGAGTTCAGTCACTTAATCAGGAATGTTTTTTACGTGGGTACGTTGGTAGTGATATAATGTTATGTATAGTAAAAGCTTTTACTTTGAAGATACTGGTTTGGTTTCAAGGTATTAGCTGGCAGTCTCCGATGGGTGTCTTTCAAGATGCACTTTTGTAAAATAATTGATAGTTGCAAATTGCGGTTTTTGTTAAAGCAGAATAGTAATCTGTATTTAGGGTGATTTATTCTTTCATGTTCTGTTATAAATGATCATTGTTTGGATTGTTGTGAAAAGGAAGATTTCCTAAAACAAATCTAAAGCTGGTATTCTTTTTTTTTAACATCAGAGAAAGGAACCCAATTTTTCATATAAAATATTTCTGTATGTGTTGATTTGATAGAGAAAGCCCTGTTCTGGTACCTCCTCCCACTTCCTTTTAAAAAAATGGGCTAATATTTGTGGATGCTGTGAACAGCCATTGAGCCGGGAAGACTGGGTGGAGTAAGGGAGCTGAAGCTGTTAAATGCTAGACTGCCCTTTCATAGCATTTTTCTCTTCCTTATATTTTGTAAGGTTATTTTATACTAATTGTTGCTACAACAAAGGCATTTCTTTGTAGTAAATCTTAAAATATCATGTTTCTCTTTTTCTGCAAGGTGAGTTTTGAATAATTGGGTTAAAGAGCAATGTTCCTGGCCCAAAAAAGACACTTATTGTCTATATATTTCTTTCTATATTTTATGTACATATATACATAGATATGTACTCTTGATTTTTATTGTTTTGGTAAACTAAGCATTACATTGATAAACCAGAATATTTGATAAGAAATAGCAGTAGGCATACTGCAAAAAAAAAAGTAAGAATATCACAAATGGGCCTTTAGTTTGTAGTAAAACAGTCATCTATTTTTCAATTTTATTTTTCATTTTTAAATAATGAACATGAAAAATGAGGGAAAAAATAATTTGCAGTAAAGGCACTAAATAGACTTTTTCTGTTGTGTTGCCCTATGAAAGAGACCTTTTTGTAAGGTACTGCTTAGAGAGTAGGAAACTTTAATGTCTGTATCATACATTCGTAGTAGACAATTTTAAAAGAATTTTAAATTTATGAGATAAATATTCTGATAAACCTTATGAGTGTCAATTTATGATCTATTTTTACATTTTTGTTCTCTTAAAATGATTAACATGTAGAAGTGTTAGCGTGGTGAGGAATGAGTGGTTTGGGAATAATGCACTATTGTATGTCTGACATTTCCCCATCCTTACTATTTGTAGTTACAAAAATGCAAAATGATGATTTTTCAGTGATCAAGAGCTTAAGAGAGCAATATATTTCCATAAATGTGGCAGAATCTTTTGTTTAATTTGGAGGTCAGCTTTTAAAATTTTTCATGCTATTTTTTTTCAAACTTTCATAAGAATGAAAACATTTTAGTAGGATTATTTAACTTTTAAAATTTTTGTTGTATAAATATTACAGATAAAATAATTCTAGTATAAAAGATTTGAAGATATTTTGGGAAGGAAAAATCAGCATCTTATTTTTCTAGTTTAGAACATCCATTTTGCATTGTCTACATTATATTAAAGTATAATGTTTTCACCATCTTTGTTCAGTGTGTATATGTGTACATGATTTTATTTTATGGCTTTTTAGATCACTAGGAAAAAAATAAGACTTGTTTACAGGTAGTTCATATTGTTCACTATTTGTTCTTTTAATAAATAAATTGTAAACACTGTAGAAGTTGTCAGCGTTAAGGTAAAGATGTCTTAAAAAAAAAAACCCAAAACAAAATCTTAGAGTAAATTTTCCAGTTTTCCCATTGAGTTATTGAATTCTACATCAGTGAGTCATACACATGTTTGCTAGAGACTTGAAGCTCGGTTGATTTTAAACTAAGCTGACCAAGCCAGGCATGGTGGCTGTAATCCACCTGTAATCCCAGCATTCAGGAGGCTGAGGCAGGAGGAACTTTGCGAGTTTGAGACCAGCCTGGGCTACAAAGTGAGCTCAAAACCAGCCGGAACTGCATTGTGAGACCCTGTCTCAAAAAGACAAAAAACAAAACTAAGCTGACCAGATGTTTTGTGTGTGTGTGTGTGTGTGTGTGTGTGCGCACACGCGCGCGCGCGCGCGCATGGGCTTGTATATCTTTCCAGGATCTTCTGTATGCTAGGCGAATGCTTTACCACTGAACTGCATTCCTAGACTGAGATTTTAACTTGCCCTTAGATCTGTTATGAAAATATTTCATTATGAAGGTAACCTGTTTTTATCTACTCTGAAAAGACAAGTAATTATGTTTGAAGTGAAAATTCTTTGCCACTATTCTTATGTCTTATGCAATACAGCTGTTAGTGTTTTTGTTTTCTTTTTTATGGTATCTGGGATCAAACTCACAACCTCACACTTGTCAAGCTAGTGCTTATGCCACTGAGCTAAAATTTACCCAGTCCCTTGTTTTCTTCTTTAACTTGAAAATTGCCTGATTCAAAATCTAGGGTTGGGCTATGGCTCAGTGATAAAGTGCTTGCCTGGCTTTTGCAAGGTCCTGGGTTCCATCTCCAGAACCACCAAAGAACAAAACAAAACAACAACAACAATAAAAACTCCACATCCACCACAAGCCAATAGTACACAATACAATATGAATCTTGAAAATAAAATGTATACCTACTATTGTGAATATTATTGTGTATAGCATGAATCTTAGTTATTAAATGCCAAACATTTTTTGTTTTTTGAGACAGGGTCATACTGTGTAGCAAAGACTGGCTTTGAATTCACAATTCTACTGTCTTAGTGTCCAGGTGCTAGGATGACAGGCTTGTACAACCACACCTGGCTAAGGCCAAACATGTTAAGAAATCTGTATTTCTTGAAGAAAGATGCTGTATTATATAAATCTAGTAGTTAACTGCAGCGAAGCCTTTTGGATTGTTCTAGCGTTGTTGCTGATTTGATAGGACACTTTGCCTAGCTATTGAAATGGAACCTTAGTTTAACTTCCGCTATGTATATAATTTTTATCCTTGACATAGCAGTTACAGATTTTAATTGATATGATTTATGATTCATTATTGCTAGTTGTAGACATCATAAGCACTTATTTTGATTTTTTGTTTTCTCTTTGAAAGATGATGATTGGGCTGGTGCCTGCCTGGCAAGTACAAAGTCGTGAGTTTGATCCCCCCCCCCCCTTTTCTGTCTTTTTGAGACACAGTCTCACTATGCAGTTCAGGCTGGCCTTGGGCTTGCTTTGTAGCCCAGGCTGGTCTCCAATTTGCAACAATCCCCTGCCTCGGCCTCCCAAGTGCTGGAATTACAGGAGTGTGCTACCATGCTGGCTGATCCCCAGTCCCAATAAATAAATACATAAATAAATAAATAAATGTAACTTATGTTGAAACATACTTGGCTAAGGATGAATGTGCATTTGTCAAGAATACTTCTGCAAAAGTATTCTCTAAAGTATGATCATTTAACATTTCTCTAAAATTTTGTAAATTTTAAACTTGGTATTCACTGTCATTTATTTTTGGCTATTTTTGAGGTATTTTTATAGAGAAAATTAAAGTTCTTTCTTCTTTCTTTTTTGGTCTTTTTGAGGAAGGGTGTCACTGTAGGCCTTGAACTCACTTTGTAGCCCAAGCTGGCCTTGAACTCACAGTAGTCATCCTGCTGGGATTACTGGCCTGTGCCACCATCTCTGACCATAGAGAGAATTAAAATTCCGATTTTTTTTCTTTTTTCTTTTTTGGTCTTTTTGAGATGGTCTTGCAATGCAGTTTAGGCTAGCGTTGAGCTTACTTTGTAGTCCACGTTGGTCTCAACTTTGCAGTGATCCTCCTTACAGCCTCCCAGTGCTGAGATCACAGGTGTGCGCCACCATGAAAATTTTTCAAGGCTACAAATTAGCTTAGTGACTAGAATGAGATAAATACAATCACTTGTGTATTCGCTTGCATCATCTTTTTTTTTTTTTATAACTATTGGGTTACTTATCTTTAATTTTCATGATTTTACTTTTTAAAAATTGCTTGTTGGTACATTTCAGGTATACATAATGGTAACATTCATCATAGGAAATTTGTATCTGTACATGTTATAATTTGATTCTTTTTTTCCCCATTCTTATACCTTCTCTTCAATTTCTGCTCCCCTCCCTAATTTTCTTTACTTTCTAAAATGGTGACAATCTGTGGTACTTATTGCCTGCCTGCCTGCCTGCCTGCTTGTTTGCTCACTCTGTCTCTGTCTCTGTCTCTGTCTCTCTGTCTCTGTCTCTCTCACTCTTTCACTCTCCTCTCTCCCTTCTCTCTCTATTTTGGTACCAGGAATTGAACTTAGAACACTGCACATGCCAGGTGGGCACTGTGCTGCTGAGCTATATCCCTGGCCCTATCTGCTTTATTTAAATTGACATTTATTAACAAATGGTCTTTTATTGTTGACTGTTATTTTGCATACATAAGACCTTAGGTACTTGAGTAAGAACTGCTGGAAAATGCCCAATATTCTTTAAAGATAGTGTTAATAAGTAAAACTTGTCACACTTATTTGAATGTTGGATTATGTGAAAAGAAATATGCTGGGCCTGGAGAGATATAGTGCAATGAATGGTAAGAGCACTTGCCTAATATATTAGGTGCTGCATTCAGATTCCAAGCACTGTGGGTTGAGGGGATGTGCTATTCTAAAGTTCTTTTTGTAATAGTTAACTCTGGTGATCTCTGCAGAATCAGGTGGTGGAGGTTGGGGAGAAAAGTGTACCTCCTCTAGAGAGATTTTAAATTGTCCTAAGGAGCAGGATCAAACTATAAGAAATTCATCATAGCACTGTGGGAGGTTGAGGCAGGAAGATTGCAAGTTCAAGCCCAGCCTAGCCTATTTAGTGACTTAATGAGACCCCGTTTGAAAAATACTAAAATAAAAGATGAGGGTTGAGTGTGGTGGTACACAGTGTAATCCCAGCACTCCAGAGGTTGAAGTAGGGAGGATTGCAATGAGTTCCAAGCCAGGTTGGCTTACGCAGTAAGTTCAGGTATGGCCTGAACTAGCAAGACACTGCCTTTAAAAAAAAAAAATTTAGGGCTGGGGATGTAGCTTAGCAGATATGCCTTGGGTTCAGTCACTAGTACTGCGAAAAAAAAGAAAGGGCATTAAATCAGCTGGACAAATTATACACGTTTTGATATCTGCTTTATGGGCATTTAGTTGATAAGAATTGGCAGTAAATTGAGGCTTTTAAGTTTTCTGAGAGATTATCTCTTGATAATAGTGAAATTAGGAATCTGGGAAAAATTTTAACAATTTTAATTTTTCAGTAGGGGTTTGCTGTGGATTGAACCCAGTGCATTATGCTTCATATATGTGCTCTACTGCTGGGCTACACTTGCAGCCCCAACAATTTTAATTTTTGAAAGCATAATAGAAAGTTTATATGTGTTAAGAGTTTGTGTGGCCCTGAAGCAAGGCCAGCAGATCGCTGTAGCTGCTGGTTTCAAACAGGAGCCTAAAGAGAATTCTTTCTGTGGTCTCTTGGCCATTTCAGAACTTTGGAAATGGAATGGTAAATTCATCAGAAAGAAATAGCAGGTGAGTATGGCGGACTTTAGGGGGCCTGCAGGGGAGAGACCCTGGCGCCTTGGGACCTGCACCATGTGGTTGACTCGGGGTGCCAGGAGAACAAGGAACTCCTCCCCTCTCTGGGGGCAGATGAGAGTGTGGCCGACTTTTGGCAGCCTGAAGGAGAGAGACCCTGGTGCATTGGGACCTGCACCGTGCCGTTGACTTGGGGTGCCGGGAGAACAAGGAACTCTAACTGTCTCTGGGGGGCGACTGTGATCCTGCCTGCATGTGGGCTGAGAATCAGACATCTCACGTCGTCCTGTCCCCCATCCCGAGTCTCCCTTCTTCCCTTTCCCCCCTCCTTAGCAAGTGGGAGCCAATGAACTACACATCTTGTGAAAAGATTGGCTATGTTATTTAGTATGAGCTCTCCGTATGCAAAGGTGAGGACAACTATTTGGAGGAACATAAGAGACAATATGACAGTGAGGATCTCTGGTTGTCTAGCCTTGAAGTTTGTGCTTTCTTATGTCCCATTCTGTTATTTTGTTGTGTTTCATTTTACTCCCTTTTAAAATTTAAAAAAAAAAGAGCTTGCACATTACTGATTAATCTGGTTTTGATTTATGGCAAGCCCTCAATCACTGAACTCTGGTCTCAGCCCAAGATGTATCTTTTATCTAACCATCTTTCTATATTTTTATTTTATCAAAAATATACCAAACAGCTAAGGTTTATAGCTCAGCGGCTTAAGCACCTGCCTGGCAAGCACAAGGTCGTGAGTTCAATCCCTGGTACCAAAAAAGAAAAAAAAATACTGAACAGCGCTGGGTATGGTGGTGCGTGCCAGTAATCCCAGGATTTGATAGACTGAGACAGGAGGATCATCATGAGTTTGAGGCCAACCTGGGCTACATACTGAGATGAGACTCTGTTTCAGACAATTATATTATTATAATAGATGATGCTGACATTAACTCATAGGATATTTGTGATTATTAAATAATAAATTAGGCTTATAAATCTTGGATTACTTTTTACTATTATTAGGGATCCTCCCCCTCCTTCTGGTAGTCCCAGGATCTCTAGCATGCTAAGTAAGTGCTCTATCCTCAGTCTGTCTTGGTTTATTTATTTATTTTTAGTACTGATCTAGGGCTTTCATACTGAGTGTTTGTTACCCAGGCTAGGCTCAGATTTGCTATCCTCCTGCCTCAGCTTCCCAGAGTGCTGGGAAGCCACCATGCTGTGGCTTCTCTTTTGTTTCTTCAGACAAGGTCTTGCTAAATTGTCTAGACTGGCCACAAATTCTGCATTCTTCTGCCTTAGACTCCTCCAATAGCAGCAGACTTACAAGCATATAGCACATTACTCAGCATGGGAGTCTCTTTTTTAAAAAGGAAGATACTGTAACTATTCAGTCAGTATTATGGAGTTTTTTGTTTTGAGACAGGATCTTGCTGTAGTGCCTAGGCTGGCCTCTAACTCTAGAATTCAAGTGCTTACATGGTCCTTTGCCTCAGCCTCCTGAGCAGGTGGAACTTTAGGCAGGTGCCATTGTGGACTGGCTACAATCAGAGGATTTTTTTTGTTGTTTGTTAGCTACTTGGGGTTGAATTCTGGGCCTTCTGAGCTATATTCCCAGCTTTTAGAATTTTTTTTTATTTTTTTATCAGGGTCTCACAAAGTTGCCTGGGCTGGGGTCAAATTTATGATCCTCCTGCCTCAGCCTCCCAGAGTGGTGGAATTTCTGTTTGATTTTTTTTTTTTTTCCTTCTTTTTGAGACAGGGTTTTGCTATGCAATTCAGGCTGGCCTTGAACTCACTTTGTAGCCCCGGCTGGTCTTGAACTGGCAGTGATCTTCCTGCCTTAGCTCCTGAATGCTGGAATTACAGATGTGTGCCAGCATGACCTGCTTCTATTTGAAATTTTAATCATTAATATAAAAATTCTTATGCTTTCTTTCCTGTTTATGTGCTGTTGGGTATTAGCCTTGCGTATGTTAGCTTTGCATATCAGCCTCGCATGGCCTTGGATATGCTAGCAAGCACTGTGTGAGTGAGTTACATGCCCTGCCTTCCCTTTCTTTCAGCATATGTGTTGCTGGAGCGAGCACCCTTCCCTCTCTTTTAAAAAATAAACTTACATTGGGAGTGGTGGCACGCTCTTGTAATCCCAGGTACTCTACTGGGGAGACTGAGGCAAAAAGCTCTCAAGTGTGAGGCCAGCCTGGGCAGTTTAGAGGCATTGTCTCAGAACTTAAAAAAATAAAAAGGGCTGGGGCTGTAGTTCAGTGTTAGAACATTACCTGGCATGCCCAAGACTTTGAGTTCAATTCCCAGTACTACAAAAAAACAGAAGCAAAATCGTGATATTTGAATATGTAAGTGTGCAGAATAGATAAGGATTGTACAGAAAGTTCTTGATACTTAATTTTACGTATTGTAAACAACTTAAATATCTGTGGTATATTTGTCAAAATTAAACTTTGGGGTATTACTGTTAGCTAACCTTCAAAGTATTTGCATTTCACCTGTTTTTCCTTTCATGTCTGCTTTCTGTTCTAGGTCCAGTCTAAGGTACTATGTTGCATGTGGTTGTCATACCTTCCTAGTCTTTTGGTCTGTGACAGGTTATCAGTATTTTGGTTTTTGTATCCTTAATAATTTAAAGTAGAACTGATCAAATGCTTTATAGAATAACCTGCAACCTTTTTTTTTTATGATTTAGAATGAGTCCAGGTGTTTTTTTTTTTTTTTTTTTTTAGGAGTCCAGGTTTTAGGAAAAAGTGCCACAGAGATAAAGTGCACTTAGAATATCGGAGGCTGTCATCAGGTAGTGCAGGTCCTTGATTCAGTGAAAAACCCATTGTGTTTTGTCTTAATTTTTTTTTTCAGATGGCCTTGCCATGTAGTCCCAACTTGTCTTGAAATTGATGTGTAGCCCAGGCTAGCCTTAACTTACGATCTTGTCCCACACTACTTTTTTTTTTAAACTATGTTTTGTTTTGTTGAGACAGGGTCTTGCTAGATTAGTTTGGGTATGATTTGAGTTCTGTTTCCTAGGCTGGCTTTGAATTCATAGCAGTCCTCTTGCCTCAGCCACCTGATTGCTGGGATTACAGGTGTGAGCCATGACACCTGACTTATTTTTTTAAAAAAAAGTTTGAACATATGGACTAAAGATAAGGGGAGGCACCAAAATTTTTTTGATAACAATATCTTGCTATTGTCCAGTTGAGTAGCTGGGACTACAGGTAGATGCAACTATGTCTGACTGGGAGATACTTTTTTTTTTTTTCTTTTTTTGGTACTGGGGATTGAACTCAGGATCACATGCTTGCAAGGCTGGCGCTTATGCCACTGAGCTAAATCTTCGGTCCATGGGAGATACATTTAAGTGCATTATATATTGCTGTAGAAATTACTGAGAGCACACCTATTCCCAGTAGTTGGGAGACTGAGGCAGGATCACCACAAGTTTGAGGCCAGCCTGGGACTACATAGTGAGTTCAGTGAAGGCCAGCCTGACCTGCATAACAAGATCTTGACTCAAAAGAAAAAAAAAAGAGAGAAAATACTGAGAGTGAAGTTTTTTAGACTAAGGTTGACATGCAATTTTGGAGAAGAGCTTCCCATTTTGGAACTTGTTTTGACAAACTGCTATGATCTAAGGAGCAAAGCAAATCTTGTTTAGTAGTTCTATGCTAGTATGTGAATTCACTCTATTTTCCCTTTTCCTCAAAATAAGTTTTAACTTATTAGAAAAACAGAAAACAATATTTTGACTGATTACTGGTCCATGTCCTGAAAGAGGTATTTGTTTTATCTTAAGGAGGATTTGTAATTTGATAGCAAGACAATTCTTTTTTGTTGTTGTTTTGGGCCCCCACCTCCACCCTGTACTGGGGATCGAACTCATGACCTTGTACTTACCAGGCAGGCACTTATGCCATTGAGCTAAATCCCTAGCCCAGCAAGACAATTCTTGAGAATTACAGTTACTTAGTTCTTGAATTTGTTTTTCTGTTTCATCCTTCACTGTAGCATTTAGAGAATCTCATTTGGGATTTTACTTTTTAAGTGGAAATACAGATTCAAAGAATGAATTCGAGGAAAATTAATTTAGAGTATATAAAATTAGTTGGGTGTGAAGAGTAAAGGAGGTAAGGAATGAGAACAAAGGAATTGATTGGGGGAGGGGCTGTCTAGGGGATGAATATTATGGTGAGAAATAGGATCAAAGTTGGAGAAAGTTGTTTGGCTGTTGTTTGTATGTGTTGTGATGGGATAACCATTGGGTATATTGAAGATTTGAGTTCTAAAACAGTGTTCTGTTGTTTCATATGCCTAGCTAGTGTGATTAATGACAAGATTTTTATTATTGCTTACCATCTTTATGAGGCATTTAAAGTTTCATTTTTTCATCAAAATTATTTAATGTAGTACTTTGTTATAGGAACCTATAATAGGAATCTGTAATACAGTACTCAAAGATGCTTCAGATAGAAGAGATAGGAGTAGAATCATCAAAGTTATAAAATAGGGAAAGGCATACACTACAAAGGGCTGCAGTGTGGGCAAGGTGAGGCTTAGTTAGAAATGAAACTTGGAATGTTGGCAGGAGCCAACTACTTGGAAGTCCTTACAAAGCAAGTGGACCTTAGGAAATGAGGCGTGATAGTCTGGTGGCCAAGAGCCCACACTTTGGAGCCTAGATAGGTGGCTTCGGTTAGCTCTGCTGTTTACATGGCTGTGTTATATTGGGCTAGATTGTTGTAAAGAATAAGCGAATATTTGTGAAATACTTAAAATAGTGCTTAGTATATATAGTAAGTGCTATATTTGTTTGTTAAATTAAAAAAAAAAATTAGGAAGCCAGTAAAGGTTGTCCCACAACTCCAGTATGGGCATTGGACCCAGGGTCTTCACATTGAGCTACATCCCTAACCCCTTTAAAATTTTTTTTGAGACAAGGTATTGCTAAGTTGCTTAATTCCCCAGACTGGGCTTGAATTTGTGATCCTTCTGCCCCAACCTCTCAAGCATGTGTCACCCTATCCAGTTTAGTGTCCCCACTCTTTATGATCCACGGTCTCCCTATGTAGTTCAAGCTAACTTTGAACTCCCTGTGTAGCCCAGACTGGCCTCAGAGTCACTGTGATCCTCCTAGCCTAGCATCTTGAGTGCTAGGTTTATAGGGGCCACACACTTTTTTAAAGGATTTTTAAGTAAAGAAGTGATACGGCCAGATCGTATGGTCAGATGTATCTTGGGCAGTGCTGCAAAGCATGCCCTTTGTATCACTAAAAGCTCTGAAAGATCCACCATTATCGCTCTTAAGAGTCGTGTAGCAGACTAAAACTGGGTTTAGAGAAAACTGTTGTGCTTAAGTCCAGATAAGAATGTTGTGTAGTGAAGTCTGGTAGTGGTGATAAAAATGGACACAAGAAAAATAAGTCAACAAGTATTGAGGAGGTAAACTTCATACAGGACAGTGAATTGATTGGATGTAAAAAAGGGTTTGCCATATTTTTAAAAGCAATATATTTTTTTTTTAATTTGGGGAAATATTTGAACTTATCTTTATTTCCTATTTGTCTCTCTTCTAAAACCAATATTCTTTAAAGAAAGTTTGTTTGTTTGTTTGTTTGAGACAAAGTCTGGCCATGTAGTACAGACCTGTCTTGAACTTGCTGGGATCGTCTTGCCTCAGCTTCTCTTGCTGGAATTACAGGCATTCACCATCATGGGACTTCTTTAAAGAGCTTTGGATCTCAAATGTAATCTGTGCTAGTGATGTATTTAATGCCTTGGAGGTGTGTTACAGTATTTTCATAAAAATGAGAACTAAAGTGTGAAATAGTTTTAATCTCTAAATTTATAAATTCTTGTAATTTTCTTTGGTAGTTGGAGGTAATTTCCCTTTAAGCAATACCATTGTACCAAAAACTCGATTTAGCTCAAGTTTAAAGAACCACTAAGCTTTCATTATAGTTTACTGTTTGTATGTTGTGTCTTTATTTTGAGGTGTGAGATTATAAGATAACAGCACTACAGTAATACTGAAAGATTTTGAAGGGCTGAATCATTAAAGACACAATTTGTTAGCAATTATAATATCCAGTTTTATAAGCTAAATTTTGATATCCTTGACACCTAGTCAACTCTTTGGATAAATCTTAGCTCCCTATTTTTAGATTTGTCAGCTTTTAATTTTTTGGGTTGTTTTGTTTTTGAGACAGGGTCTCACTGTGTAGTTCAGATGGCCTTGAACTTACTAAGTAACTCCTTGAATTTGTGATCCTCCTGCCTCAGACTTCTGAGTGCTGGGATTATAGGTGTGTGCCAACAGAATTGGTTCCCCTCCTCTTAATTTTTCTGTTTTCTGTTTTTGAGAAAAGCTGTTTTTCTGTATTTCAGGCCAAGCTTGAACTCCCTGTGTAGCCTAGGCAGGCTTTGAACTCAGGGCAATTTGCATGCCTCAGCGTCCAGAGTGCTGGAACTACAGGTATGCACCACTGTGCTGAGCTTCAGCTTTTAAAATATATTATTTTGCCATTCAGTATTATAAAATGGAAAAACTTGAAATTAGACCATTTGAGTTTTCTCAAATTTTCTATGGATTTTTTAATAAAATGATGAAATGGTACAACATGCAGTGTTCTTAAATAAATAGTAGTTTAAGTCTGTGTCCTCAGTTATTGTGATATATGTGGTGTATGGTATTTGTCATGCAGGTTATTGCAGGGGCTCATCAGATCTCCATATTAAAAGACATTTGATAGCGAATACTTGAACTGAATTTTGAAGAATGAATAATTGGAACTGGGTGCAGTGGTACACATCTGTAACCCTAGCTACTCAGAAGACCAGCATGGGCAATTTAGTGAGACCCTATTTTAAAATAAAATTTACAGCCGGTACGGTGGCTCACGCCTATAGTCCCAGCACTTGAGAGACTGAGGCAGGAAGATCGCCATGAGTTTGAGGCCAGCCTGGGCTACAAACTGAGTTCAAGGTCCGCCTGAAACATGTAGTGAGACCTTGCCTCAAAAAAGACCAAAATAAAATAAAATAAGATAAAATAATAAAATAAAAATAAAATAAAATAAAATAAAATAAAATACAGCCTGAGAATGTAGCTCAGTGCTTCCTTGGTTCAAGCCTCTATGCTGCGCCCCACTCTCCCAAAAAAAGGAAAGAAAAAAGATTGTATAATTGGACCAGACATGGGAGATGGTCATTTTTAGGTAGTAGTAACAGCAACATACTCAGACTCAGAAGCTTGAAAGACTGTTGGGTATATGCTGATAAGTACATAGTTTGGCAGAAAGGCTTTTAAGATATGAGGAGAGGTATATTGGTAAAATTGTACATTATAGTCTATGTAAGTTGTAGTAGCCAATTTGGAAGTCATCAAACAAGTTCAAGCAGGCATTATGGCAGGTTTTTTATCTTATGTGGGTAGCAGTTAGAAATGCAGATTTGGAGGACTGGAAGTCACTTATCCTTTCTCAGGAAAGAATGATTAGTGCTTGAAGTAAGACAATGGCAGTGTAGATTGTTGACTGGAGAAAAGCTGAGGAGGTAAAATTGTGAATGAGTGGTATCATGGTGAGAGGGAAATTTAGACTGTAGTTTGTAGCTTGAATAAGTGGAATTGAGAAACTGGCTGTTATTAGTTGTAGTAGAGAATAAGGAAGAGTTGCATAAGATATTACACAGAGCAGCCAGATGAAATTTTCTGAGCCCTTTTTAAGTACTTTCTTGCCAAAAATTTGTCACAAGCTTTTTACTGAGCTCAGTAGATGAAAGTGAAGAAGGTGCAATGGCAAAACATGTTAGTTAAGAGATGTTAAGTTTTGTCATAAATGGACACTCAAAAGACTTTTTTAATGTCTTAACTCACTTTTTCAACTTTTTCATGTCTCAACTCACTTTTTCAACTGTTTTCTTATTGCCTATCATATCTCCTTTAATTCATTCTTAGGAAGATACCGTACTTCCTGTTCATATGCTCCTTTCACTCTGTATCCCTTTCCCCTATATATCCTTAAAATGTGTACACCAGATTCTCTTTTCCAGACAGCCTTTTCTAATTTTTTTGTCTGGAAGAAATTTTCCTGAGTTCATATTGCAGTATCTAGTACTTTTTCTCTTGTTACAGCTCATACAAAATGTTTTATCTGATGTATCAAATGAGTTAATGCGTTTACAAAGCCTATAGACTATACCTAGTATGCAGTACTTAGTAAATGTTGGCTGTTATTATGTTGATAATAAACATGATTAAGATGATTTGATAACAGTAACAAGTTTACTTTTTAACTTTCTTGTAATGGTAAAACATTTGTTTTCTATGCTTGGATGCTATGAAAACAGTCTCTTACTTTGCTTATGTGTGTAAAAGTAAAATTATTGTCCTTGTGCCACTTTACTATTTCTGAGCTGTAGTGAGGGAAATCCAAGGATGGAAAACCAGTGGATTTATTTATTTATTTTTTTAAATTTCTTGGTCTTAGGAGTCCAACTCTGAGGTCCTCATAAAGTTAGGCAAGTGCAGTGCCACCAAGCTGCATCTTTATTAAGCTTCACTGCAACTAGTTGAGGCAGGTTTTAACCCCTTTTTATAAATGGATAAATAGACTTTCAGAAGTTTGAAAATTTGCCCAGTCACACTTGGTACATGGCCAAGTTTTTGTTTTTGTGGTACTGGGGATCAAGTCTTAGCTGTGAGGCAAGTGCTCTGCCACTAAGCTATATCCCCAGTCCCCAAGATGATGTTTGAATCTTGGCTGTTCAGCTCCAAAATTCTACGTAACAGGGCTTTAGATAGGACTTAATTTCTTTAGTGCTTTCACATCATTTCCACATCTAATTTGTTACCTGTCAGAGGACCTATCATGGGGCCCTCAATAGGAAGGTGCTTTGCTTACCCTCTCTGTCTTCCTCCCCACCTTCCCCCATTGAACCTAGGAAATGTTGAGCTACATCATTACTTCTTCTCTTCCCCTTCCCTCCCTTCTTTCCAGTACTGTGGATTGAACCCAGGGCCTTTGCACTTGGCTTCGTCCCCAACCCTTTATTTTTATTTTTATTTTTTTTTTGAGACAAGGTCTTGCTAAATTGCCAAGTTAACCCAGTTGAGCTGAAACTTGTGATCTTCAGCCTTCCAGAGTACTGGGATTACCATTGTGTGACAACCATGCCCAGCAACTTTTTTCTTTTAAATTTTACTGTACTTATTTTTTTATATGTTATATGGATATGATAGACTATCCATATAACGACTACTGAAATTTATAAGGTGTTAACATTTTGTCATATAGTTCAGAGCTTTCTTTTTTAAATAAAGCATTATTACAGTTATAATAGTTTTTGTTCTTTCCAAACGCATTTTCTTCCTTTTTTCCAGTGAAAAATTTCCTCTTAAAGTTTATATATATATATATTCTATCTATCCCTTTGTTGCAGGTTTTTTTTTTTTACTTTAAAGGGGGTAAAATTTAACACAACAAACCAGAACAAAATGGGACATAAGAAAGCATAAATCTCAAAGCTAGACAACCAGAGATCTTTACTGTCTATCATATTGTCTCTTGTTTTCTTCCAAATGGTTGTCTATATCTTTGTGTACGGAAAGTTCATACAAAACAACATAACCAGTTTTTCACAAGATGTCCAGTTCACTGGCTCCCACTTGCTAAGAGGTGGGGACGACACACGGGACGGGGGACAGGACGACATGAGATGTTTGGTTCTTAGCCCTCAGGCTGGCAGGCTCACAGCCACTCACCAGAGAGGGAAGGAGTTCCTTGTTCTCCTGGCACCCCAGGTTGCTGCATGGTGCAGATCTCGAGACGCCAGGGTCTCTCTCTTACAGGCTGCCAAAGCCTGCCACACTCACAGCTGCCATTTCTTTGTGATGAATTGACCATTACATTTCCAAAGTTCTGAAATGGCCAACAGACCACAGAAAGAATTCTCTTTAGGTTCCTGTTTGAAACCAGCAGCTATAGCAATCTTCTGGCATTGATTCAGGGCCAGTGTTTGCAGGTTTTTATATTTATACTAAACATGTATGAATCCAAAAAAATGTATAATATTTTGTAGATTGTTAGAATTTACTTGAATATTACCATTCTATATGTCATTCTACAACTTTTTATACCTAACAAAATGTTTTCTAGTTACATTACTGATATGTATGTCTAGTTTATTGTGATGTATAATTCATTACATAATTATGCCTTAGTTTTTTTATATCTAGACTGTAGAAATAAACATTGAGGTTGTTTATGACTTACTGTTACAGGTGATACTTGTGCTGAACATGGGAAGATACTGGAATGATTTTTTTTTGGTATCTTTATTGACAGTTGATTGGTTGGCTGATTTGTACATGGTACTGAAGATTGAACCCAGGGCCCCATACATGCTAGGCATGCACACTTACCACTGAGCTACATGCCCACCCTCGATTTGTTTTAGCGGTGCAGAATTTATTCTCATGTTAATGAAATATAACAGTTGTAATTTTTATGATTTGGATTGAATAAAGCATGGATAATATTGTGGGCATCAGTGTTATACCATCAGTTCTTTTATTCCCGGTGATCCTTGTGCCTCAGCTTTTTGAATGCTGGAGTTACAGGAATGTAACACCATGCCCATGTTGTTCTGCTTTCTTAGTTCTTTAACCATTCAAACCTGTGTTTATCTTTCAGAAGCTAGCTAAGAGTTGTATTCTGGCAAACTGTAGGCCAGATTCAGTTTATAAATGTATTTCTCTTGGCTTTAGCTGAAAAAAAATTTTTTGAACCAGTACTTAAAAATTAACTATTGTGCATAAAGTCTCTTACTTTTGGATTATCCTGAAAATTTAGAAGAAATTCTGGCAAAAGTTGTCCCAAACTGAGTCATAGCTACCTTCCTTTAGATGATCATAACAGTGAAACAAGTTCCTACCCCTCCATGATGCTGTTTAGTATTGTTCTTGGTTTTGTTGTTGTTGTTGTTGTTGTTTTGAGACCTGAGCTACTTTGTAGCCCAGGCTGGGCCTTGAGTTTGTAATCTTTGTGTCTCAGCCTCCCAAGTGCTGGGATTATCAGTGTATGTTACCATTCCTGGTTTAAACTGTTAGTTATTTTTTTTTTTTTTAATCAATTCTCCACTGATGTGTCTATCAAAGTTGGGGGGGGAAATATAGTTGTAGAAAGCTACAATATTCAAGAAAAGCAGAAGAGAACCTATTTCTTAGTGAAAAATATTTTACTTTAATTACTGTATAAACAAAATCAGTCTGATATGGAAAAATTACCATCTTACCTGTTTCACCTGTTTATATCACTAGCATTGTTCTCCATAGACATTAGCTTGTGATTATTACATTGTTTTGCAGGTAGCTGTGAGCACTGACTGTCCAACAGCACAATTGAAGATTTAAAAAGATGTGAAAACAGCTTGTAAATCATTAAATTCTGTGCAAAGCAAGATATTTGCATATTTCATCTGCTACATACACCCTTGTTCCAAAAATATTTTATGCAGAAGAATTGAAAATTTATAATCTGAACCAGCCAGTTTATTGGCACTATATTCACCAAGTGTCTTTTTTGAGGTCCAGAGATAAATAGCTCAGTAGTACAGTGCCTGCCTGGCAAGGGCAGAGTCCTGAGTTTGATTCCCAGAAAAAAAAAAAAAAAAGTGCCTTTTTCAGAGTTTGCAAGTAAATGGTTTAAAATTTAGATAAAAAATGTTTTTTGCTGGGGATTTAGCTCAGTGGCATTAAAAGCTTACCTGGCAAGTGCTATGTCATGAGTTTGATTCCCAGTACAAAAAAAAAAAAAAAGGTTTTTGGCTCAGGCTGTGGTTCCTGTGGTTCAGTGGCACAGTGCCTGCCTGGCAGGTGTGAAGTCATGAGTTCGATTCAAAAAAAAGTTTTTGTTTGACTACTCTTTAATGGGATGTTGGCCAGCTTGAATGCTGGATATCAAATGCAGTGCCTCACATAAAACTACAAAATACTACAGATTAAAAGAGAGAGAGAGAAAAAAAAAGGGACAGGATTGGTGACACACACCTGTAATCCCAGCACTTGGGAAGTTGAGGCAGGAAGATTGCTGTGAGTTCAAGGCTAGCCTGAGTACATGAGGCCCGGTCTTAAAAAAAAAAAAAAAAAAAAAAAAAAGGATGCAGCAACAAAGGGGAGGGAGGATAAGTGGAATTAGGATCTAGGCCCTGAAGGTATTTTATAATTTTCTTGTTACAGGGAGAGCACAGATTTACCTCTGAGCTTTCTAGGTGCCAGTAGGAGAAGAAAAATGATGGGTTATTTTTCACAGTGTCCTTAAGACAAAAAGAAACCAGTTTTTAGAAAGATAACCACTTGACACTTTTCCTTGGGTTCCTCATAAAGAAGATTATATTGTATATTACTTCCTGTTTAACATTCTAAGGTAAGTAGGAACTGTACTCACTTCTTGATGTGTACTGAAATTAAGCTTCCTGGCAAGCACCTACAGTATGGATGTGGCATACATCTTTCACAGACTGTTCATATGTAGGATTTAAATTCTCATGTGACAACCTAGTTTTCCCAAAATAGAATTTGTGAAAGTGCCTATAGGTTAAAATTCTCAGAAAACAATTTTGTATCTGCTAAATCATTGTCTTTCTCCTTCTTTATAGTTTGAAGGTGGGCAGAGCAAGTTCTTCCAGAGTTTCTAGAAGTAGTAAAGTCATTATTAAAAAGACTTAAAGAAAAAGAGTATAAGAACATGACCCTATTTTTGTGCTGCTGGAAATTAATTACTGTATTTCGAGAAGACTGTTCCCATGAATCAGGACTCATACTGGTTTTCAGCATAGATTAAATCTGAGGAGGTATGGGTTTTATTCATATCTGTGATAGATATGACTGTTCCTTTTCTTTAAGGTGTGCTTAAGATTGACCTTTGTTCAGAAATAAGTAAGATTTTTGACCCCCCCTAGAATTACAGTCCTTTGTATTTGTATCTTCACTGCTGACTCTCTTGAATTCCAAGTTGAAATCATAGTTAATTACTTTCTGATGGCTGCCCTTTGTATTTCTAAGTTTGCATTCTTTTAACAATCCTATATTTCCTACCTGCTTAAAGTTTTACATTTAGGTATTTTGTCATGTTATATCCAAGATAACTGTTTTTCATTCTTCAAAAGACTGCCTCAAATTACCAGTCATTTCTACTTCTTTTTTTCACCTTTGATTTATAATGCTAAGTTGGTCAACCCTCAGCTTATGTTACATTCTTTAATTATCTCCTTTCTCATCATTACCTTCTCAACTCCTAACTTCATTATGTGTTCCTTTAGTGGACTGGATTTTAATCTTTATTTACATCCTTACAGCACAGAGCCTAGCAGGATAGAAATCAGTGCATAGCTATGTTTAACTGTCATCTTAAACTGCTTTTGAGTTTATTCTGGGCAGGAACTCCATATTGCTTTTATGTCCCATGCTGCTTTCTGTAATGACAGTAGAAGAGTTAAATAATGTAGTGGACTGTGTGCAATACAGATTCATGTTCTTGAATGTGAATATGGGGTGCCTGATGGCTCCTTAGTGCATAAATAAAATGACACTGAGAATTGAGTTATTTCTAAGTTATTTGTCTCAGTGGAGATAAACATTGGTGTGGCTAATAATAAACCAGAAACAGTTGAGGCATATGCTGCCTATTTTATTTAGGTGTTTTCAACTTTGGAGGAGTTACTCTTGAATGTAAACAGAGGATCTATCCCTAGGACCACGATCGTACCCTAGAGAAGACCCAAAGCAAATAGTGGATTGTCTTTTCAAAAAACAAAACAACACAAAACAAAACAAAACAAAAAAACGACACCAGGCATGCTGGTGTATACCTGTGATCCCAGAACTTTTGGGAGGCAGAGGCAGGAAGAGCACCAGTTTTGGCCAGCCTGGATAATTCAGTGATTTAATGAGACCCAGTCTCAATAAAAAAAAGAGGTGATGTGAGGATGTATATCAGTGCAAAAGCCCTGGCTTTAATTCATAGTGCTGCAAAACACACATACACACAGAACTAGTCTTTGCATAATTGGAGTTTGACTGTGAAACTTTTCTCAGGTCATTTTCATTTCTTATATCATAGTTTAGGCCTCTATCATCATCCACTGCAAGCCTTCTCTTGGCTAGCTTTATTTTTTTAAACTTAATTTTTTTTTTCAAATCCATTTTATTCAAGGATAAAAAGGGAAAAAAAGCTACAACAAAATGTCAAAGCACGTCAGTCAGGGTCTCTTGTCCTTAATATGTTCTGTTTTTCTTCTAGGACAATCACCATGAAACACCAACTTGAGGACATCCCTCCCATTCTTTATTTTTTTTTTTTTTATTTTTTTATTTTTTTGGTACTGGGGATTGAACTCACGACCTTGTGCTTGCCAGGCAGGCACTTACACCACTGAGCTAAATCCCTGACCTTCCATCCCATTCTTAAAAATTATAAATCTTCCTGCACTGTCATAATTTCTTTAGGCCAATGATAGCAAACCTTTTGGGACTTTCTTTTTTATATATCTATTTAGCTATCTATTAGTCAATTTAAAAAAATTTTTTTTTGGTTGTTTGAGACAGTTGCTGTATAGGTCTTGCACACACTGTATAGCTCAGACTGGCCTTGAACTTGTGGCAATCCTCCTGCATCAAGGGATTCTCCTGCCTCAAGTGTAAGGATTACAGGTGTGTAACACCATGCCCAACAAGAGTTTTCAGTGACAAGACTGTAGCATGGGTGCCATAGGTCTCCATCACTGCTTTAGGCTATCTACCTTATTTATTCACCTATATTTTGTAGTTTAAAAAAGCATGCACACATAAAATATCCTGTCTCTTATTCTTTGCATGATGCTTGGAAATACTATCATCTTCCTGGTGTTTTAAAGCAGTGACTTTGTGTTAAAATGACTTGGGGGGTCGGTACTGGGAATCGAACTCAGGACCTGTACTTGCTAGGCAGGCGCTTATATGGCTGACCTATATGCCTGGTCCTGGTGTTGACTTTTTTAGTTGTGTGTGTGTTTTTGTACTGGGGATCTAACTCATGACCTTGTGCTTGCCAGACATGTGCTTATGCCACTGAGCTAAACCCCCAAGCCCCTGATGTTGACTTTTTAAAACAACAGAATTATAACACCTTTATAACCATATTTATATTATTGTCATTTGAAAGTACAGCATTCATAAGCAGAAACCATGAGAATATTGTACATTTTACAGGTAAAAAGATCTTTACTTTTTGATGTTTTTATCTTACGTTAAGACAACTTACTGGTTTTTCTATAGGTTTTTAAAAATTGATATTTTTCCTCTAATATATGTTAATTGGTGTTTAATCTTTAAAAAGATTATACCCAAACCAGCCCCAAACAGCTGAATTCCAATGGCTCTTATTTCTTAGATTCAGATTTTCTTTTTAACAAAAAGTGTAAGCATAAAGTGATATACAGTGTCTTGGTCTTAGTTTTTTTTTTTATTTTTTTTAATTTTATTATAAAGGGGGTAAGATTAAACACAACACAACAGAACAGAACGGGACATAAGAAAGCATACATTTCAAAGCTAGACAACCAGAGATCTTCACTATCTGTCATATTGTCTCTTGTTTTCTTCCAAATGGTTGTCCTTATCTTTGCATATGGGAAGCCCATACTAAATAACATAGCCAATCTTTTCACAAGATGTGTTGTTCACTGGCTCCCACTTGCTAAGCAGGGGGGAGGAGGTGGGGGGACATGGCCCAGGGGACAGGACGACATGAGATGTCTGATTCTCAGCCCACACTCCGGCAGGATCACAGCTGCCCCCCAGAGAGGGGAGGAGCTCCTTGTTCTCCCAGCACCCCGAGTCAACCACATGGTACAGGTCCCGATGTGCCAGGGTCTCACCCCTGCGGGCCCCCCAAAGTCTGCCATACTCAGCTGCTATCTCTTTCCGATGAATTGACCATTCCATTTCCAAAGTTCTGAAATGGCCAACAGGCCACAGAAAGAATTCTCTTTAGGCTCCTGTTTGAAACCAGCAGCTACAGCAATCTACTGGCCTTGATTCAGGGCCACTTGGTTTTAGTTTTAATATGATGCCTGTAGTAGTCATTTAGAAATGGATACCTACTGTATGCTAATTATCATGAACTAATTTTAGAGATTCAGGGAAGAGTATGTTAAAGTTGAAGCTTTGGAGGAGTGTTGAGACATCACAGCAGATAAAAAATGTAATGTGTCAAGTATTAAATATGTATATATATATATATATATATATATATATATATATTTTTTTTTTTTTTTAATCGGTACCAGGGATCGAACTCACGACTGCCTGCTTGCAAGGCAGGAGCTTATGCCGCTGAGCTAAATCCCCAGCCCCTTAAATATGTATATGTACAAAGAGCTATGAAATCACACAAAAGAGAGTTTGCTTAAATTTTGGGGGGTGTCAAAACTAGATATGATCCTTATGTTTTGCTGCCTATGCTAACTAGCTGCTAGAAGCTTTGCTAATGCTATTTCAGTATCATTAATGAGTACTAAGTTGAACCTATATAACTGCCATTAGTGGCAGTTTTAGAGAGTTTAATCCTTACAGTATTCAGGTAACAGTTAAAAGAAGAAAGTAAAACATGATTTTCTTTTGTCACCATATCTACTGATATTTGGATAATTGGTATTTTATTAAGATAAAGATGAATGTTGAATAATTGGGACATTTTAGTGTTTTTTTTTTTTTTTTTTTTTTTTTAAACATGATCTTATTAGTTCCTGGGCTCAAGGACTCTTCCTGCCTCAGTTTTCTAGTAGCTCAGACTGTAAATGTGTGTCACTGTGCCTAACTGGAAAAGCATATTTGAAATTCAGCTTGGTTTCTTTTTAAGACAATAAAATACATACATGGTGCTATATAGTTTATTTCGTTAACTGTAGAAATATATTTTAATTGCTTTTACTGTGTGATTACCTGTAAACATTTGTTGATTGCTATGTGTGGTGCCTGGTTGTAGAGATGCAAGATTGAATCCAGTTGAGCATTTGTCCCTAAGGGCATCATTCTGATACTAGAGACAGAATTTATACAGTTACAAAGATGTATCTGTACAGTATAGAATCGGTTTTTCAAATTTATCTTAACTGTGAAAATGTTAACTCAAATGATCTAGAAGCTGAATGTGTAAACATAAAAATAAAATCTTGCTCACTTGTCCTCCTCTCTGTTCTTTGTATCTACTGTTTGAGGCCATTGTTATGGGGCTCCAAAACAAACCTTGATTGAATACTGGCCCTCCTGCTTTCTGTGTGTTTGACCTTGGATATTTGACCTAACCTTAGTGAACTTATTTTCTTAAACTAATTTCTTGCTGAGTGTTGAAAGAATTAAGCCTCATTTAATAAATGGAAGCTATGAAGATTATATATTCATGATGGTGAGAATGAAGGTACAGTATCTAACTCTGTTAGGGGTAATGGGCTAATCAGGCTTCACAGAGATGGTGATAGGCTGCTTTTGAGGTAATTTTTCTTTTTCCTTTTCTTTCCACAATTGTTACTATATTGCATATTGTTATCCCCTAAATAGTTGCTCAGCCTACTGGCCCCAGGCTTGCAAAATCAGTCAAACAACATAAATGTCATGTTGCTTCCTTGCTTGGCAGGAGTGGGAGACAGAAGTGGCTTCCTTACTGGTTCTACCCAGCCAGTAGGGCCTCTGCTGGCACACAGAGAGGCTGTACTGCTTCCTTGCTGCTTCTCCCAAGCCTACAGGGCTTCCACTGGCACATAGGGCAGGGAGGCTGCATGCCTTTCTTTTTTTAGTACTGGGGATCAAACTCACAATCTTGGGCTTGCCAAGTAGGTGCTTAAACCGCTGCTTAAATTCCCAGCAGCATGGCTTTCTTGCTGTTCTCCCCAGCTGACAGGGCCTCCACTGGCGTCCTTGCTGCTTCTCCCCAGCCTGCCGGTACCTGACATGTGGGAACTGCATTGCTTCCTTGCTGTTTCTCCTTGTCCAGCCAGGACTGCTTCCCCTGGTTTTCTTATTTTCGCTGGATTCCTGAATTATCTCTCTCCATAGACCTCAAGTCTCAGTTGATACCCTTCCTGTGTCCATGGGACCCACCTCTCTCCTCTGTCTCTTCCTTGTGTTGCTATATTCCAGAGCCTGGACACTAAAACTTGGAGAGGTTCTCTCTCTGCTGCGCACCACTGTGCTATTTTCCCAGAAGTCTCTTTTTTTTTTTTTTAAACATGGTTCCACCTGGGGATGGAACCCAAGTCCTTATGTATATTAGCAAGCATAGTGTAACTTAACTACATCCTCAGCCATTTAGATAGCTCTTCTCTACATTCTGTGACTCACTACTTTGTTGGTAGTCTGGATTAGGCCAGCATAAGAGATACTTACTTTTTTGACTAATATAGTTCACTACTAAACCAAAAGGGAAAAAAACCAAAAAACTCTAAACCTGAATGGTATGTTAATTTGTGAGTAATGTGTTGTTCGTAATGTAATGAAAGTCACAAGTTCTTCCTCAGAATGACTGTTACAGACTCTGTGGATTCAGATGTCAGAGTCCGTAAAGTTTTATGGAAACAGATATATCTTTTCTTTTATATTTTGTTTATTGCTTTCTTACCACAGTGGTACAATTAAGTGGTTGCTATAGAAACTGAATAGTCTACACAACCTAAAATACTGTCTTAAGTCTTTGCAGAAAGTTTGCTGACCTAGGTCTACATACAAAGGGGGCAACCACACAGTCCAGAAAAGCAGCAAAGAATACAGATGCAAAAGAGTATGTCTTTATTAAAACACACCAGAAAGACTAGATAGTGTAATGAATAAGCAATCTAAATTTTTTTTAAGTCTTTTCAAAAAGCTCAGCTGTAATGAATAATGTATTTATTTTAAAGTCTTGGGGTGACCTTTTCTTAATATGTTATTCATGATCTGAGGAGTTTTTAAAATATTGTTTTTTAATTTGTATTATGATTGTTGTGATTACTGTTGACATTTGACTAACTTAACCTCCCAATTTGATCCTGTGCTTGGAATTTAGATAACATTTTTCTCCCATTGGTATTGAACCCACAGCCTTGACATGTTAAGCAAGCATTGTCTTACTTTCCCCTTCTCTGTAATTTTTATCTTGACCCTTTAATAGAAACTTTAGTTTTTGCTATTGACTGGATATAATCTATTTAGGAAATGCATCAAGATCACCTGGAGAAATTTTAAAAATTCATGTGCTTCCTCAGACTCTCTGAGGCTGAGATCTACCTATGATTATTTTGAGGAGATTCTTCAGGTATGTCTGATACACATTCCTAGTTAGGATCCATGTTACTTTATCAAATTCTAATTTGAAAAAACTAGAGTTCAAGGACAGTCTTAACTACATAGTGAAACCCTGTCTCAAACCCCCATACCTCCAAATCTATTTCCTAGCGATGTTTTTCAGTTTAAAGAATCATTATTTAAATTAGTGTAAACTGGCAGAGGTCAGCAGCATTAATTTGGTGAATTAACTGTCTTTTGATAGCACAGTTAATAGACTAATAGAATCCAAGTTGGAAATTAGAGTGGAAGAAATACGTACTGTAGTTATGAGGTATTTATTTGGTATCATAGAATCACAGTGAGTCAGGAGATAGTGTACTTCATAGAATAGAACACAATTATAGGAAACCTGAATTTTTTTTTAGAAACAATATTTTATATTCCCAAACCATTTGTTTTGTCAGTGTGCCTGTAAGGCTGTATGCCACATATACAAACAGGAATTGTAGGTCTTTTTCTCAAGTTTTCATTTAAGTTTATTGTTACAGATTAAAAACTGGTGGTCAATTTAATACCAGCTGAATTAAATCAGCATGGTGCTGAGTGTGGATGGTCCACCTAAGGAAAGTTGCCAGCATAAATGGAGACGTGGAGAGGAAGAGTTAGCATTGTGAGTTCTCCTAAGTATTGTTTGGAGCTGTTGGTTCTCATGGAAGAGCTAGTCATACTGACTCCCCTGATATAAACTTGGCTGTTATCATCTGGAGAAGCTCCAGACCTTGTTGCTGAGGATGGCTGTGGTTTGCTTTGGGGGAGCTCTGGTCCTTACTTTGATCATCTTTTCCTGGCTTCAAAGGGGAAGATCTGTGTTGTTTTATCTCCAGGAGAAGTTTGCCACTCTGGCTTCCTGATACATACTCAGCTGTTCTCATTGTTGCAGGAGCTCAGACCTACTCATTGTCACTGAGGATGGCTGTGGTACTTTCAGGAGAGCCCTGATCCTTATTTTGAATGTTGCTTCTTGGCTCCAGTGTAGAACCCTCAACCTACTGACACAGATCCTTCGCCTTGCCGTTGTAGACTTTATTTTTGGTTCTGGGGATTGAACTTATGACCTATGCTTGCCAGGCAGGTGCTTGTGCCGTTGAGCTATATCCCTGGCTAGCATAGACTTTCTAGCTTCCACCGCTGACCTTTGGGCCTTCCCAGCACAGGTCCATGGGATAAGAGTTGCATGAGTCATTGTCATGGGCTCTAGGTCTTTAACTGGACTCACACAGAACATTGCTGTGGGATCCAGGCCCTTGGCTGGATTTTCTGGGTCTTTAGTGTTTTGGACAGATTTCCTGCTTTTTCTTGTATTTAACTCTGGGTGACCATCATAAAATATTATAAATTATGTGTCCTGTATGTAATTGTTCTCCTTGCAATCCCTGAATACACCATCCATGTAACCAGCACTAAAGTAACTTATATATATATATAAATTTTTTTTGGTACCAGGGACTGAACTCATGACCATGCGCTCACCAGGCAGGTGCTTACACCACTGAATTAAATCCTCAGCCCCTAAAGTAACTTTAAAAGAAAAAGTAGATTCACAATCTCTAAAATCGTATTAAAATGACAAATGTTTGCTGTTTTCAGGCATGTACATTTGTATCATACAAAACAACTGGTTTGAAATTTTAAAACACTAGGAGAAGCTGTGTAACAAAACCTAGACAAGTCAATGTAGTATTCAGTTTCTTTGGAACTTTTAGGTATTCAAAATGGTTTCATGCTTATGTCAAAGAGAAAAGGATTACTTTGTCTTTTTTGGAGCTATGAAATAATAGGCTTTGAGCATCTGTTAACATATGAACATAGCTGTCTTGTTTGTTGCATGGTGGGATGTAGTTTTCTACATTTGATAGTCCTTCTAAGCATTAATTTGCCCGGAGAGTACTCAAGGAGTAGAGTTTAAGCAATATGAAAGTATTTGTTGTAGTAGAGTTTAGTGACAAACTAATAAACCTGTATAAACAAAGGGGTTTTTTGGGTGGTGGTGGTGGGGAGGAAGGATTCTGTATTACTGTATCTAGAACTGGAGCCAGGGATCTACCTAGCTCAGGGGTAGAGTGCTTACAGCATATATATGTATGGCCCTGGGTTTGTTTTCTACTATTACAGAATGAAACACACAATTAGAATTAGTGTAATGTGCTTGTAGTTATGTATGTAGAAAGATTAATCTAGCTGATTTTAACAAATTGGCTCACTTGATTGTAAAGGCTGGTTAAATCCAAAATCTGCAGGGTAGGCTGACAGGAAAACCTGAAGACATGATAATGTGCTCAAGTCTGAAGGCAGTTTGCCCTCCTGTTCCTTAGGAAGTCTTTTTTTTTTTCTCTCTCTCTCTCTCTCTTAAGGTCTTCAAGTGATAAGGTCTACCCACACAGTAATTGACTGTACTTGGAGTCTACTGATTTTAGTGTCAGTATCTAACATATCTAAGAATACCTTCACGGCAATATCTACCTAAATATTTGACCGAATATTTGGGTACTATGACTTAGCCAGGTTAACACATAAAATTAATGATTGCAGGGAGTATAATAGAAAGCATTTCATGGTACACATTCCACATTTTAAATTTGAAAAAGGACATCTAGAAATGACGTACATTGATTGTGGTATTTGTATCTATGTCTGTTCAATTTCGGATCCCAAAAACACTTTGTTTATTCAAATTTACAATCTAAAGATATCTATGAACCATCTATTTGTAACATTTATCTTTTTTTAATTTTATTTAAAGAGAAAAAAAGCAAAACAAAAAAGTAGAAATAATACAGAAAAATAATACAGAATTTCAAAAAAAATTAAGAAATCACTATTTGATAAATTACATATTGTCTTCTTAGACGTAGTTGTTCATGTTACAAAATTAAGGCATACAAAGTGAGCAAACAGTGAGGCTGTAAACAGTTCTGTTCAACGATTCAACAAAAACTTGGTAATATGGTTGTCAATCCCACACACTTAAACATACATGCTGTTATATCCTTTAGCGCATTTTCTTTTCCTCCTTTTGCTTTTTAAGTACATTATCTGTTTAGTTATATCATGTTTCAGCTTGCCCAGTACCTTATTGATTGTTTTGTTGTTGTTATTTCCTTTTTAATCACCTTACATAATTCTGTTGTTTTTGAGTTTCTCCTTATCCATGTCACATGAATCAGCTTTGATGGAGTTGGGAGTTTTTGGAAGTATTTTGTTATCTTGTTTTCTCATGTTCTATTGTTTTATTTTTATTTAATTTTCATTAACTTGGAGGTAGTAATATACAACAAAACAGGATGGAATAAAGCCAATTGAGACAGTATAGTGAAATTGGCACAGAACATCACAGCAGGTCACCAGGACAACAATAATAGGCACCATTGTGTATCTCGTTATCTTCAAAATAGTTGTTCTTCTATTAGGTACAGCAAAATCAAAAGAAATATACAACATTATAGAGCACATGAAAACAATGTTGAATAGAGCAACACCATTAATCAGGACAAAGCAAAACGGTGATAAAAATATCTGCCTTCAGAGATAGTAGAAGAAAACTTCCCCCACTTGCTATAACACATATGGTCACCTCCTAAGAGATACCCAGATCCCTGGATCCCGATTGTTGGGGGGGGGATTGATATGGTATGTTTGATTCTAAGCCCGTGCCCCAGTAGGCAGCAGGCTGGTTACTGGTTGGCTCAGCACCCTAAGTTCCAACATGGCGCGGGTCTCAGGAAACACTGTTACTTCTTGTTTCCCCGCCCTGGGATGGCCTGTAACATGTATCTTTACTATTAGAGTTTCTACATTTCAGATTGGTAGGAATGATTCTTGATGGAAAACATGGTAGCTTAACCGTTGGCCCAAAGCTAATTAAAGAATTCAAATTTTTTTTATATGTAAAGTGTGAATGACTGACTTAAATCTTGCCAAATGAGGTATGGTGATTGTAACGATGGGGGAAATGGTTGAGACTATTGAAAGATTTTTATTTTTTATTATTTTTTATTTGTTTGGTACTGGGGATCAAACTCACGACCTCACGCTTGCCAGGCAGGCGCTTGTGCCACTGAGCTAAATCCCCAGCCCCTAAAATTTTTATTTTGAAACAGAGTCTTGCTATATTGTCCTTTCTGGCCTCAAATTTGTGATCCTTTTGCCTCAGTGTCCTTTGTAATTGGAATCAAAGGCATGTACCACTGCACCCAGCTAAGAACTTTCTTTTTTTAAGGCACAGAATTAATAAAGTTTAACTATGTAATTATACAGTTATTAATATGGCTTTTACTTTTTTTTTTTTTTTAAATGCATGATGTCTTGCTATGTTGTCCAGGCTAGGTTTGAGCAAGGACTACATGCACATGCCATTGTGCCAAACTAGAATGCTGAGTTCTTGTATTGGGTGTCTCAGGGCAATGTAGATGTTTGAGCTCTGAGCTACAACCTTAGCCCAGGTGTCCTGAATTTGTAATATGCTCCAACAGAGACTGCTCCTGAAGCATATCTCATAAATACTACTGGATAAATTCCACCTGATTTTTAGTATGTTCAGAAGAAAATGGGGTCAGGGATATAACTCAGCAGCCCAGCACCTGCCTGGAGAACTTGAGGTCCTGAGTTTGATTGCCAATAAACCCCACCTCCCCCCAAAAAGAAAAAAAAGAATCTCTGTTGTGATTAAATTTTGTTCCTTATAGTGAGGTTTACCAAGCTTTTGCAAAGTTGACTGGCTAAACCTAAAGTAAGATCTTGTACTTTGCATTATATTCAGAATATTCTTGGAACTGTTAAAATTTACCTTGGAATGGGAATTTATACTGTACATTGTGTAAAAATTTTCTAATTCTGATTAATTTTTTTACTTTATTGTAATCTACCTTTGTAAAATATTTTGGCTTTATTATTTTGATTATTAAAAAAATCAGGAAACCATGTTGTTATGAAATGTAAAGTGGAAAAACATTTTCTGCCTCTTTTGGATGCTGACTATCTATACTCTTTAAATTTTGATTTGATTTTTACTGTCATGTAATCAGCCCACGAAAGTAGCTCTTACTTGTGTTACTCAAATTAAGATCTTAATTCATTATAGATAAACTTTCATTCTTTTTTATACTAACTTTAAAAATTAGGTTTTTCTTTAATGCATTATGTTCACAATCTATGGAAAGATAATTGGATAGAATGACAGAAATAGAAACATCAAGAGGAGTATATTTGTAATATGAATAGTTAACAGAGATTGAAATATGTTATGTTTTGAACTATATTCTGAAAACCTAATAATTTGCAGAGTAGCCCATCTGTGTGTAAGGCCTTCACATCTGGATTCTATTTTTCTTTCTTCTCCCTCAGGCCCTTCACAGCCATTGAGTACCTCTTTTGATTTTTTTTTTAAAGGCTTGTTGTTATAGAAATGTCAGGCCCATAGACAAAACTAGAGAATAACATAATAAATTTTCATAATTATTCTTTAATATTATGAGACATCTAGTTAGTATTCAGATGTCTTTCCCCAAAGTATTCATTGATTTATTTTACAGTTTGTTTGGATATAAATCTTAATTGTGGCCTACAAATTGCGGTTGGTACATACATATGTCACTTGTCTTAATCTGTAGGCTCCCCATTCCATCCCTTTTTCTTTCCTCAGAATTTGAAGAAACTGAATCATTTATTTTGTTGGGCTTCTTACAGTTTTGCTGATTGTGTCCCTGTAATGTGGTTTAAAATGGAAACATTTTTTAAATTTTGAGACATGGTTTTGCTAACTTTTCCAGGTAGTCCTCAAACTTGTGACCCTCCTCTCTCATATCGCTTAGTGCTAGAATTGTAGGCATGTGCCACTGTACTCAGCTCCTACAGTGTTTTTTAACGTAAGTCCTCTATACTTCTTGCAAATTGGTAATTGGAGTTAGAGGCCTTAATCAGATTCAGATTTAATTTTGGTGGCAACAGTTTCATAGATGGCGTCATTTTATTCTTTTTCTGTACCAATATAAAATATATAGCTATAATTATTTTTATATCATTTCTGGTTGTCTCTTTGATTATAAGAAGCCTTGGTTAATGAGTTAAAATAGTATTATTAAAAATTATTTTTTATTTTTATTTTTGAGACTCATGCTGTAGCTCACGCTGGCCTTGAACTCACTAGGTAGTGTAGGCTGGCCTGAAACTCTGGTCCATCTGTCTCAGCCTCACAAGTGCTGAGATTATAGGCATGTGCCACCACCCCTGGCTCAAAATTCTTAATTCCTTTCTTCATTCCTTTTTTTCCATCATCAGCATTTAAACATTTGATTTAATTGAGAAAAACAGCTTTTTCCAGTATTTCCATCTGCTTATCTACTTGTAAAATTTTTGTTTATGGTACCATTTCTATACTATTTCCTTGTGCATGTAAATATGGTTTCTGCCATTTTAAGCCATTTTACTGAAACCATTCTCATCCAAATTATCAATGAGTTTCAGGCTGAATACAGTAGATCCATCTCAACCTTTTTGCTTGATAGTTGGACAGATTTGGATGCTGATTGCCTCTTCTTGAAACACCCTGTTGGCATCTGTGACATGCTGTCTCTTGTTTTTTGTTAGCCTCAACTGTGTATTTTGTATGTATGTGTGTTTGTGTGTATAGATTGGCTTTTGTATTGAACTACATTCCCAGCCCTTTTTAATTTCAATGCAGGGCCTCAGTAAGTCACTAAGTTGCTCAAACTTATGACCTTCCTGCCTCAGCCTTTCAGAGTGCTAGGATTATAGCCATGTGCTGCCATACTTGCATAATTTTACATTTGATCTTAGCCAAAAGGCCGAGAAGCAATATACTTGCATAATTTTAGACCCTTTAAGTATTAATGTTGCTCTCGCTGGCTCTAGGCTTGGCCTTTTGCTCAGCTTGCTCTGTTCATTCTACACTGGTCAGCTCATCCATTTCTGTGCCTTCATTTACCAAATTGTCTTAGTCACTGTTCCATTACTGGGACATAATACTCAATATCCACAAGTTCAATGAGGAGAGGTTAATTTGGGTGAATGTTTTTTAGAGATTTCAGTCCATAGATGGCCAGCTCCAAAACAAAATGGTGTGGTGGAAGGGCCTGTTGGCGGAGGAAAACTGCTCATCTAACAAAGAAGCAGAGAATGGGGGAGGGAAATACATTCTTCCAGGTTATGTCACAGTGACCTAGCTTTTCCAACCAGGCCCCACCTCCTAATATCACAGTTAGCATAATGCTCCCATGATTCAGTCACCTTTCAGAAGCCCCATTTATGAGTTCTTGAGATCTTGGTGCAGAGATGAGAGTGGGGGGAATTTAAATATGAACCCTGACACCATCTCTGTGTGTGTGTTTGTTGTTTTGGAACAGGTATTGAACTCAGAGCCAATGGTAGGGCAGGAGTTTTGCCACTAAGCTATATTTCCAGCCCAACTTTTTTGGGGGGTAGTTTTCTCTTTAGAACTTGTTTGCTTGTACAGCCTGGAAATTTCATAGTTCCTTACTATCAATATATCTAAACTGGGATTAATCTCATTTTCTTCATTCCTTTACACCTTGGAGTTTCTTGTTCAATTTAGTTTGAAACCAGAAATCCTGAAAATTATTCTTGACACAAGTTACCTCTCTCTCACTTTGTAGCTGTCCACATCTAGCCTACATCCAGTCACCAGACCTGTAATAGTCCACTGATAAATAAGTCTATCTAATTCTCTTTTATTGCTGCTATCCTAGTATAGAATCTAACATCCTATCACCTTCATTCCTGCAAACCTCCTTTCTCATTTGTTTTTCACTTTATTATCGTGACTTTTGTGGGGGAAAAAACCCCAAACTATTACCTAATGGCTCCTCCTTACTCCTTGGATACATTGTAAAGAAATGAACTTGCTTTTGTATTTCATTTCCTGCTTACCTGCCTGGCTTTATCCCCAGTCAACACTTGTCACACTGGTCATACTGTCTAAATTTTCTCTTTCTTGGATTGTTCTTTCAATGGATTGTGAACTATAATGTAAAGAATCCTTTCCCTATTTAGCTTAGTGTTTAAAACAACACCTAGCGTATAGTACTGTTCTATGTATGTGTGATGCAAGAGTACAGATATGTATCACCACACCTAGCCTTTTTTAAAAAAATAGTTAAATTTATGACAGGATCTCACTGTGTTGCCTATGCTGACCTCAAACTCTGGCGTCTTTAAGTATCTAGAACTACAGCAGCAAAAACATACTCCTGGACTGATAAGTGGTTACTTAAGAAGCAATCTGATTTTTTTTCTACAGAATTTTATTTCCATTTACTCCCATTTAATTGATTACAGTACTTCTTAGACTTTATTTTTGGAGATAGGATCTCACTATGTAGTTCAGGCCAGCCTCGAACTCACAGCAGTTGTCCTGTGTCCGTCCGCCTCTGTAGTATTGGGATCACCAGGCATGTACCACCATGCCATTTCTGTTGTATAGAAGTTGATTTGGTGTTACAAGTATATCAAATAAGCGCTCTGAAATACTAAATATCCACATATTTGGTTAAAGAGGTGGATTTTTGTGAGCATATAAAGCTAGGGTAGTTCATTCAGTTTTGTCGTTTTTAAAATACATGTTTCTAGCAATGAGAGCAGAGAAAGAGAGAGAGAGACCAGGGAGGCATCTGTCCTTTACCACCTCTAGTGCTTGCAGTTGGCCCCTTGAAACACAGAGAATGATTCTGAGATCCTCAGAAAAGGGTTGCAAATTCAGGCCCTACAAGGCAGATGCTATGGGATGGCTTACCTAAAGGCTGAAGCCTCTGCATTGGCACCCAGTAGGAAGAAGAGGGCGGCCAAGGGGGATTCTGGAAGAGCAGCAAGAAATGCTCCTCGCTCCAGTTTGCTTTCCCCTGCTCCCACTTCATCAGCCACAACTTGTTGCAGTAGTTACTGTCAGGATTTGCTGGGTAGGCAATAAATTGATGATCATTACTTAAAAAAATAAATACATGTTTCTGAGGGGCACAAAATACATTGAAGTTACATTAAACCAGTTTCTTAAATGCGTTCATAAAGAGAATATGAGATGGCTAAGCAGTTTATGTTATAAATACCAGCCATTCTAAGGTATTTAACAGTCAAGTCTTGAAGGTTACTTCAGTCAAGACTGGGCTCTATCCCCATAGTTTTTATACCTTTTTGTAAATTACAAGTTTTAGTTTTTGGCTTTAAGGGAGAATTATAGTCTTCTTGTTTTTTGTTCTGTTTTTGTGGCTGGGGATTGAACCCAGGCCCTCATGCATGCTAGACTAGTACTCTACCACTGATCAATATCCCCAGACTAATTATAGGCGAATATTTTGAAGTTAATGTATCTAACGGTAAGATGTTTAGGAGTACTTTTATGTTAAATTTTAAGTTAGTGCTATTTGGTCTCATTAAAGGTTACTTAAAATACTTGAAAAGCTATATGTTTCAATAATAGTTGACTGTTACTGTAGGTTGAAAATGTTGTCTGATATTCATGTTAGCATTACAGTGAATCTCCTTTAAAATGTGCTCCATAATTAAAAATTTAAAAATTTGAATTTTGAGGCCAGGGATTTAGCTCAGCGACATAAGCGCCTGCTTTGGAAGCGTGAGGTCGTGAGTTCAATCCCTGGTACCAAAAAATAAAAAATAAATTGAATTTTGAGTTGAAAATATCTTATTTTCTCTTTTTTTCTCCTTAGGTGGAATGAACCAAACGTGTTGAATATCTCCTTGTTACTGGTTGGATTCATTTGTAAAAGAATCGTTTTCTCCTGTGTGGAAGCCACTTAGTGGCATATTTAATTATAAATCCAGGGATTGGAAAACCTTTTGATTTCCTGAAGGAGGGACATACCACTCTATCAGATAAGCTTGACATTACAGCCAAAATGGTGCTGTCCCAGAGACAACGAGATGAACTGTAAGTTTCTCTGTTTTATGCTGTGGAAAAAAATCTTCTCAATGTAGCTTTTTTTCTTCTTTCGTATCAGGAATTGAACTCAGGACCTTGTGCTTGCAGGCAGGCACTGTGCCTTTCAGCTATATCCTTGGCCCAAAAAATTCTTTCATAGGAGACAAAGTAGTAAACATACCTTTGGGAGATCTGTTCTACTATTAAAACTATTTTCTGCCAGTGTTCACATGTTGGGTTAGGCAGTTTGTTTTGATTTTAAAACTAGGTCTTTGTTTTTCTCTTTTGGGAAGGAGTTTGAGACTGGGTCATACTGTGTAGTCCAGGCTGGCATCAAAGTTGCTATAGTCTTGCCCCAGCTTTCTGAGTGCTAAGAGTGCAGGTATAGTACCATCATGCTCAGTTAATACTGGATCTTATTTTGACATAGCAGTATATATCCTTTTAACTTTATCATATATAAGTTTAAAGTAAATTGATAAGTTTTATTCTGTTTATCTTTCAAATATATTATGTTTAATAGGAAGATAAATACTTCATTTTGTCTGAAATCTGTGTTTTAGAAACTTGGTATATTGGTATCCAGTGGCTATTACAGCATTTGAACTTTTATGAGATGTTAATATGTTAGGTAAGGTAAATGCATTAATGAGAGATGCGATAATTTGACCACTGCTCTTGTGTGGTATCCCATATGCTATAGTATTCCATTTTTGTGGTGAACAACACAGAGCAGAAAAACTTAATGTCTTGTTTTGGATTATTGTGTGTGTGTGTGTGTGTGTGTGTGTGTGTGTGTGTGTGTGTGTAGGTACTGGGAATTGAACTCAGAATCTTGCACCTGCCAGCCAGGCATTGTGCCACTGAGCTACTTGAGCCCAGGAGTTTTTTTTTAATCGGTACCGGGGATCGAACTCACGACTGCTTGCAAGGCGGGTGCTTATACCGCTGAGCTAAATCCCCAGCTTGTTGTGGATTTTTAATGTTTCTTATTTTTATTGTTTGGTTGGTTTTTTTTGAGACAGTGTCGATATGTAGTCTATGCTGACCTTGTAGGGATCCTGCTGCCTCAGCCTCACCAGTGCTGGGACTGCAGGTGTATACCACCACACATAGCCATGTTGTGGCTTAAAAAATTTTTTCTGTGGTTTTTTGAGCTGGGCACGGTGCTGCATGCCTGTAATCTCAGCACTTAAGAGGCAGAGACAGGGGAATTGCTATGCGTTTGAGACCAACCTATGCTACATAGTGAGATTCTGTCTTCAAAAAAAACAAAACAAAACAAAACAAAAACAAACCAATAACTCAAAGTATTTTCTGTCATTTTTTTAAAAATTGGAAATATTTTAAAGATTCCAAGATTATGCATACAGTATTTGTTTTATCAATTTCTTGTTAACATTTTGTATCATTTGCTTTATCATATGCACTCTAAGGCTGTGTATGTAGTGTGTGTACATAATTATTTTCCTAAATTAAGAGTGCATTAGATATATAACAACCCCCCCTTCAGTATTCAGGTCTTAAGAATAGAGCATTCTTTTATAGAACACAGTGTGGTTACCAATTTTAATAAATTTAATGTTGATGGCTGCTTTTATTTACTCTGCCTGTCATGTTCCAGTTTTGTCAATTAACCCATAATGTCCTTCATAGCGTTTTTCCTCTAGTACATGATTCAGTCTTGGATCAGGTGTTGCATTTAGTAGTCATTTCATATCTCTTTTTGTCTCTTTCACCTTTTTTCTTTTTGTTTAATTTGCAGTACTGGAAATTGAACCCAGGACTTTCCCACTGCGCTACATCCCAGCCCTTTTTTTTTTAATGTTTTAAGCAGGGTTTTGATGTGTTGCTAAATTGCTATTGTACTTGTGATCTCCTCCTTTGGTCTTCCAGAATGCTGGGATTACAGAATTGAGCCATTCTGCCCTGCTACTTTTGTCTCTTTAGTCTCATTTAACTTGGAACATTTTCCCAGCCTGCCTTCGTTTTTTATGATGTTGGTAGTTTGTGTGTGTGTGTGTGTGTGTGTGTGTGTGTTTTAATAGGATGTTTCTCATTTTGGATTTATCCATTATTTCCTCATAGTTAGGTTCACATTTTGTGTAAGTAGGGAGACTATCTTAAGGTCATGCAAATACTGTCGTTTTCCATTACCTCCAAGTTTACCATCCATTGACAGTTCTTGCTTGAATCATTCACTCCTACAGTGGTTTTGAAATGATGATTTTCTAACACCATCTCATTCCACACATTTATCAGTTAGTAGTTATGATTTTACTGTAAGCAAGGAACGTTTCTCTCCCTTTTATTTAAATAGAAGCCTTTTCATTGTTGGTATGACCTCATGAGTTCTTCTGTATTCAATTTATCGTTCATTGCTGTTACTGTTTTTGTTCTTGGGTTATCCCAGACTTGGCCCATATGGTTTCCCTTCAGTTGGCTGTCTTGTATACTCCTATCATTTTGGGGGAGAACTTTCTAACTTACTAGTATAACAAGATATTCCAAACTTATTGTATCCCTGTATTGCCTTAACTCTTTCAAATATAGTTTCAAATCAGAAACTATATAAGCCTTGTTTGCTGGCCATAATGCAATAAAAATAAAAACTAATAACAAAAGGAGAGCTAGGAGAAATCTATCCCTTTAGACTTCTCAAGCTGGGTGTGGTGTCATACGCCTGTAATTCCAGCACTCAGGAGGCTAAGGCAGGAGAATCATTGTGAGTTCAAGGCCAGCCTGGACTACAGAGTAAGCTCAAGACCACACTGAACTGCATAGTGAGACCCTGTCTGAAAAAGATAATTAATTAATTAATTAATTAACTTCCCAATTCAGGAGTTGATCAGAATGAAACTTGGGAACTGTCAAATGTAACCAATGTAATGCATACACCCCCCCAAAAAAAATATATATAAAGAGAAAACATATGGTCGTGAGTTATTATAAAAGCAAAAATAAAGAATGGGCTATGCATTCAAGAATAATGGCAAGCCCAAAATAAGCAAAGGGAAGGAATTAGAATCAGTAAAAGCTGAATTTAATAAAATAGAAAATATAACAACTTTCGTTAAAACCAAAAACTAGCTATTTAGGAAGACCAACAAAACATATAAAACTAGTGTAATAATGAGAAAAGAATAGCTGGGTTTATTGTACAGTAGTGGAGTACTTTCATAGCAAAGGTCTGGGTTTGGATCCCCAGTAACACAGAAAGGGAGACAGAGACAGAAGAGGAAAGAAAAAAAGATAAACCATACAGAAATAAGGACAACATAAATTAAATTTTGGAGATTTTCAAAATTATGAGAATGGTTTATTGTCTTAAATTTGAAAAATAATATGGATCATTTTTTTAAAAACCACAACATAATGGTAAAATTGTCTCAAGTAAAAATCTTGAATAAATCCTTAACTATAGAAGAAATTATAAAGGTTTCAAACCTGGACAGTTTGTTTTGTTTTTTTCTGTTTTTTGCAACAGGGTCTTGCTATGTAGTTTAGGTTGAACTTGAACTCACTGTGTAACCTGGTTGGGCTTTTAACTTACAGCAATTCTCCTGCCTCTGCCTCCTGAGTGCTGGTATTACAGGCTTGTACCACCACACCTGGCAAACCCAGACAGATTGTCAAACCTAAGATTCACATTTCATCAAATTGTTAAAGGAACAGTTACTTCCCAGATGATACCTTTTCTAATACATGAAGATAGAAAATTTACAAGTTTACCTTTTGTGAGGCAAGCGCAACCTTGATAGCAGTGCTGGGCAAAAGGAAAAGTATAAAGAGACTTTTCAAAGTGATTCTAATTTTTTAAACTTTGATTGTTAAGAGACAGAATCTTGCTCTGTAATCCAGGCTGGCTTGAATTCCAGTTCTTCTACTTTGATTACCCAAATGCTGAGATTTCAGGTGTATGTCCCATGCCCAGCTCAGGCTAATTTTTAATATGATGCCAGCTATAAAAATACTAAATAACCTAACAGTTGAATCCAGGGACCAAGAAAACTTTAATCGTAGCCAAGAAAGCTGTATTCTAAGCATGCAAGGAAGGTCAACAATAAGAAACCTGATACCCAGGTATGGTGACACAAGCTTTTGTAATCTCAGCTACAGGTGAGTCATGGGCAGGAGGAGCACAAACTTGAGCCCAAGGTGGGCAGCTTACCATTTTAGCAAGGCCCCTTCTCAAAGAAATGGTGTAAGCCGGGTATGGTGGTGAATACCTATAATCCCAGCACTTGAAAGGCAGAGGCAGGACGATAGCTGTGAGTTCAAGGCCAGCCTGGACTACAAAGTGAAAGGCCAGTCTGAACTGCATAGTGAGACCTGTCTCAAAAAGACCAAAAAAAAAAAAAAAAAAGAAGAAGAAGAAGAAGAAAGCCAAAGGAATGGAGATGTGGCCCAGTGGGAGAGTAGTCCTGGGTTCAATCCCCATTAACACGTTAAAAAGAAAATAAACCTTATTAATAAATGGGAAAAAATATGCTCAATCCAAATGATAAAGAAAATAGTATTTTCATATGTACAGTGGTTATTTTTGTTTTGATAATGATGCTGGATTGAACCCCATGGCCTTGTACATCCTAGGCACACTAGGTTTGCACTGTTTTGTCAACCCCCAAAGTAGTAGTTTTGTTTTGGAACAGTGTCTCACTACATATTTCAGGCTCATCTTGAACTCATTACATAGTCCAGCATGTCCTCCAACTTGGTAGTCCTGCATCAGTCTCTAGAGTGTAGACTTACAGGAATGTATGTACCACCAAAAATAGTATTTTCAGTACCCATTTTCAAAACCTCTTAGAAATACCTTTTAGAAAATAAGGAATGGGATATTTTTCTAAGGCCTTGTGCCAAATATGTACAGAAATATTAAATGCATTACCACTAGTGAAGAACAAGCAAAGAATTTCTGTGCTGAAAGTATTTAAATGTGTGTGAGAGTCTCACTAATACAGCAGGGTAAGAAAAATAATTGGAACTCCTGGAAGAGATTGAAAGTCTGTAGGTGATAGCATCTACATAGACAGATCTAGAGAACTGCCAATTAAAATAGGTTCAGTATGATTGCCTGAAACAAGGTAGCATACAAAGGTATATTGTTTTGTTATTAGATAATGTGTTAGAAAAAGATTTATGTTTAGTTTTAGTTTGAAATGGAGTCAGTGTTTTGCCCAGGCTGTTCTTGAATTCCTGGACTCAAATGATCCTCCTCAGTCTCTTGAGTAGCTAGGACTACATGTGTATGCCACCCTAGCAGCCAGTGTGTCTAGATGAAAAAGACAGTAATGGAAAAATGTCAGAACTCTCAAATTATTAACAAAAATAAGTGCAGTCCTAAATGTAATTTTTCATCAAAAGGACTGGAGATATAGAGAGCATCCCTGGGTTCACTCTAAAGTTCTGGGGATGTGAAAGGAATGTTTATGGACTAGACTCATAGATGAATGGAATAAACAAATATATGAAGTTTAGTGTATGGTGAAGGGTAGTACTGAGTATTAAAAGCCCAAATGGTTAACACATGGAAGATAAATACACTCTGATGAAGAACTTCTGTAAGATGTGAAGTGGCAGAAACCAAAAGTGAATGGTGGCTTCAGTATATTAAAATTTAAAACTGCATAAATACAGATCTCAAACAGAATTAAAATAGAAGTGACTAGCTAAGGAAAATGTTTGCAGCACGTGTTAACAAAGAAACAACATTTAGAATATGTAAAGAAGCCCTAAAAATTAATAAAAATGAGAACCAGGAGAAAAAGTCAAAAAAATACCAAAATCATTCACAGTTGGTAAAATAAATCACAGTTGGTCAATAAACATATGAAAAGATGTTTTAGCTTCTAAGAACAGATTTAGTCTCCTAAGAAATTTTCAAAATGATAAACTTCAGATGCTAATATTTGCTAGCAATGGGCAATGAATTCTTTAGAAAAAATTTTTTTTGCAGCATAAAAAATAAGGATCAAACCTTGGGCCTTGAATGTACTCTTAGTTCAGTGGATTCTTTTCAGACATTGATGGTTGGGTGTAAAGATTGTTAAAATTTCTTTAAGGTTCAATTTGTCAGTATCATTTAACATATGTTCTTTGCTCTGACAGTTTATAAAGAGCTTTTCCAGCAGGCATGCATGTATTTCTTAGGGATAGCTATATAAAAAGGTGTTTGTTATATTATTTATAATAGTAAGAAACTGTTTAAAAAGTTCATCCTTTAGAAGGATGTATTATGCTGCATACATCCTATGAGAATATTGACAGTAGTTACAAAGAATGTGATATATTTATATACATGTACAGAAAAAGAGCTATACAATTTGTAGAAAGATCTAGCACTTGCCAGGCAGGTGCTTGTGCTGCTGAGCTTGCTGAAAGTTTTGTTTTAAAATTATTTCAAGTCAGTTTTCAGTACACATATTTCCTTTTTGTTTTAAGAATTGCTTATTCCTGGTACCACTACATCTTTTTGTTTTTATGAAACAGGGTCTTGCTATGTAGCCCAGGCTAGCCTCAAACTCAAAATCATCCTGCCTTGACCTTCTGAGTGCTAGGATTACAAGCTTGTACCATCAAGTACCTTCCATTGTCGTCCCCCATCACCATCTTTTTTATACTTTTTAAGTTTTTTATTTTAATGACAGAGAAATGGACTTTTATTATCAACTGAATTGTATGGAAAATCAAACAGCAAATAAATTAAAACCCTGTTAAAATAATAAAAGGTCAACTAAATGTCCAAACTTAATAATATAATGGGCACAGATGAGTATCAATTCTACAATCTTCTTTATGAAGTTAACACAATTTTGCTGTGAAGTGGTCCAAATGTCAACAACATGTGTGAATACTTAACTGGGATGGTGATCAGGAACAGGTTTCCTTGGTGCTGCTTTGATGATGTTATCCACATGCAGAATCGCCTCTGCTGCTGCATCTGCACTCAAAAGAACCTGTCATTTCACTTGGAAACTTTGTTATACCCAGCATTGCCATATCTCCAGTAGGACCTTCCTTCATATCTAGTCCAGTGGTTGCTTTGCCTTCACTATGAGCAGCTTGGAGTTGGGCCACCAGATCTGCACTGTCATAACCTGCACTGTCAGCTATGATGGTGGGCAACATTGTCAGGGCTTTAGCGAAGGACTCCATTGCAACAGCTCCTTTTCCTGCTGTTCTGTTGGCAAGCTGTGTCACAGCATGAGCCATCAGCACTTCACAAAAGCCTCCTCCATAAACTGTTCTAGGATCCTTCTCAGTTTGGGCAAGAACACAAACAGCATCATGCAACAATCTCTCCGCTTCATCTAAACTTATCCCCCTGTTGAGTTGTTTATATCTTGATTGGGGGGGGGCTTTAGTAAAGATACTCACCCTTTGTTAGATGGTGTAAAATGAGGTGTGATAGATAAGGTATGATGCATGTTTAGATTTTAAGAAAAATGTTATGAAGTAACAGACACATTGCCATTAATCTTCCCTCAGGATACTCCCCCTCATCATTTCAGACACATTTACTCCATCATTTTCGCCACTTACCAGTTCTTTGCATTGAGTGTGTCTTTAGTTGCACTGTTGTATTTTAAAGTCAGTTAAAAATATTTACCTTTCATGATCATTTTGACTTTGGAGAAAAGCCGGAAATTGAGTGGTATCAGATCTAGTGAACAAGGTAGAATGTTTTTATGAGCCTTCCTTACTGTTGGATGGTATGTGGCAGGAATATTCACTGTGGTTTTGGTCACACCTTGTAAATACACAAAATGGGGAGGGATATATTGAGAGCGGTTAATAGCAATACATCTTTTCTGTAATTTTTTTAAAATGTCAACATTCACTCTTATTTTGATCACCTTTGTAGGAATGTTATGTAGTGAAATCTGTCTTTTCTGTGATCATTTCCTTTAGATTTAGAGTGAAGCTTTGGAAGACTTTCACCAGTCACAATTACCTAAATATTAATTTTTATTTTCTTAAGGCAATATTGTTTTGTTTTGTTTTGTTTGTTTAAACAGTGACAAAGTTTATTCAAGAAAGTAAAAATGAAAAGTGGGGGAGAAAGTTCTGCAGAGCATTCTTGGGCTGAGTAAAGAGAAAAATAGGGTAAAAGCAAAAATAAAAGTACACTGTGTCTGGGATACACAGCGTAGGCTAACACAGAAAGTTACTATAGTCCATTTATTTTTAAAATAATGTCTAAGTCATCTGGAATTGGTATTTGTGAATTATATGAGGAATCTAATTGCTTTTCTCTGAGTCATTATCATAGCTTTATAATAAATTCCAGTATTGGGTACTAAGTTTGGCTAATTTTTTGTTTTAAAAACATTCTTTAGGGCTGGGGATTTAGGTCAGCAGAAGTGCCCTGCCTGAAATGCATGAGGTCATGAGTTTGATCTCCAGTACAAAAAAATTTTTTTTTTAAAATTGGATTCTTCAGGATGAGCTTTAAAATTATTTTACCAAAAAGCTTTAAATGCCTTAGTCATTTTGATTCGAGAATGCGATAGTAATTTGGAGGTGGATCCTATATTCTGCTTCTCTCGCTCTACCCCTTGTATCCTTTCTCCAGTTTTTTCCATTACCATTTTGCATTAGTGTGGTATATTTTTTATAATTGATGAACTAATATTGCCATTATTATTAACTAGGACTAGGGCTGTAGCTCAGTACTAGTGTTTGCTATTAGCAAACAAAAGACCCTGGGTTCAGTCTCTAACCCTGCCAAGAGGTGGGGCAAGAGTAGTGAGAGGCATTGTTTTTTATTTAAATTCATAGTTTGCTTTAGGGTTCACTCTTGTGTATTCTGTAGGTTTCGACAAATGCATAATGCTACATACTCACACTTACAGAGTCATACAGAATATACTGCCCTAAAAATCTCTTTGCTCCAACTACTCATTTCTCCTCTCCAAATCCTAAACAACTGATATTTTTTGCGCTTTTTTTTTGTACTGGGGATTGGACTCAAAACCTCGTGCTTGCCAGGTAGGCACTTATACTGCTGAGCTAAACCCCGACCTTTTATTATTTTCAGTAGTTACTGCCTTTTCAGATTGGCTTTATTCACTTAACAATACACATATAAAGTCCCTCTGTTGTTTCATGAGTGTAAAAAAAAAGAATGTCAATTTTTAAATTTTATTTTCTCCTGTGCGTACATTTGAATACTGCATAAATTCAGTATTTATTGGGAAGTGGTCCTGTTCAGCTTTTTGCAAAAGGAAGTGAAGATTTAATCTCCCTACACACTAAATAGTAATATACTGTAGAAACACATGTTCATGAAGTTGAGTTAGATGCTAGACAAATAGATTTAAGGCTTTGTTTAAGGCTTTTTTGGGTATTTGTGTGGCTTTAGCAAAGAAACCAGTGTTTAGATCTTACGACTCAGCTTTCAAACAGGTATTTTCCATTTCATTTTAAACTTTTTGATTTAGCTTAATTGAAGAATTAGCTTAGAATTGAAGCTTAATTGAGACTGTAAGTTGAGGTATTTAAATCTAGTTACTGTTTATATTCTTTACCTGTGTGAATTAAAGTTCTGTTAATGATGAATATATATAATTTCTTCTCTCTGGCTTATATACTGAAGTTCTGTTGTGTCTGCACACGTGTGTGTTTGTTTTCTGATACTTGAAATTGAACACAAGGCCTTCACATTGAGCAGCCCTTTTTTATTTTTTGAAACAGGATTGGCTCAAAATGGTGATTTTCCTGCCTCATCCTCTCAGAGCACTGGAATTACAGGCACATACTAGCAGAGCTCAAAGTGATCCTCTTGCCTTAGCCTCTCTAGTACTGAGATTATAGGCAGATGACACCATGCCCAACATTCACTTTTATTTTTAGAGTTTGACTTTCTATACAGGTATTTCTTTGTTTAGTGCTATTCCATTTAATATATACTTATATATTTATAATAACTAGGTCTTTTAAAAAATACTAGTTTCTGCCAGACAGTGGCACACACCTGTAATAGGTGTTATTAGGAAGCTGAGGCAGGAGGGTTGCCGTGAGTTCTGAGGCTGGCCTAAACTACATAGTGAGACCCTGTCTGAAAAAAAAAAAATTACCTTAAATTGATTTTTCTTGCCTTGAATATCTTTCATAATTCATTTATCATATCTTTTCAGCTTACTCTGTTTTCTTCCCTGTTGGGAGACTGCTGGAGAAAAAACTGTAGGCCTTCTGTATACTAAGCAAGCAGTCCCACTGAGATACATACCCAGTCCTTTTAAATTTTTATTTTGAGACAGGGTCTTAGCAGGTTGCCCAAGACAACCTTGAACTCAATTCTGTATCATCCTCCCAAGTAGCGTACAGGAATGGACCACCTGCTTCTGTTATCTTTTCTTTCATTCTTTCTTTTTTTTTTTTTTTTTGATAGGATCCTTCCTGTTCAGACTAGCCTTGAACTCACAGTGTCTTCCTGCCACAGCCTCCTGAGTGGTAGGAATACAGGCATGAGCCAATTGCATGGCTTCTCTCATTTTACTACTACCTTATACTTCACTGGGAGTGTTTTGGTACATACTAGGTTTGTTAAAACAAAAACACATACTTCATTTATGAATTTGAACTTAAAGTATGAAATTTCTGGTTGTTTAAAAAAATTTCAGCATTTTTTGATAAAAGAGTAAAATGCAGGTATCTAAAGATTAAGATGTGTGAATGAACAGTAATGCGGTTTTTTTTTGTTCAATTATTTGACTTAGGATTTTTTTGATCCAACGTTGCATAGTTCTTTTGCTTAAATTGCTATTGAAGATTCACTTACCCTGACTCACCTAAATTTTATTCTCCTTTTTCTTGTCATTATCATGAATAAAGTTATGTTTTAACCTCTTGCTGAACTTCAGCTTTTCCTAGGATTGGTAGTACTTGAATCCAGCCTGAAGTGTTGTGTTGTTGAGATAGGGTCTACTAGCTGTGTAGGCCAGGCTGGCCTGAAGCTCTCTAGTCTTCAGGGGCTGGGATCACAGGTATGTGCTACCATGCTTGGCCTCTGAACTATTTTTTGAGATAGGTATTACATTTTTAAATGTGATGGTAAAGGATGGTAATTATAACCCTTTGTCAGGCAGATTTTTCAGAGCATTTGTTATTGGTTAGTTATAGGACCCATAAGGCCAAGAACTTATCACCTTTGTATTGCCCTTTTGACTCTTGAGTAGACTATTGTAGTGTATTTAAGAAGTAATATTATCTTTGTAGGACTTGGTTGATGTCCCGGGTCAACAGCTTATAGAATAGAATGATCCTATTTTTCTGCCCTTGAACTTTGTTCATATCTCAGGCTGTGTGCTTTTTGTCTGTCTAAGATGATGTGACCTGGAGTGGTATGAAGGGTATCTTGGAGTGCACTAACTGTGACTCCAGGTGTGTTCTGTTTGTGAACCTGCTTGTTTGATCTATCTGGTCTGCAGTGTTACCTTCATTGTCCCCTTAGTCCTCCAAACATCTCAGACTCACTGCATCACTACAGGGCACCCTTGTAGAATTTTGCATGTTATCTCCAGTGGTGACCTAATTTCTAAACTTGTAAAATAGTCTTGTTGGTGTATCTCTCTGAGTGGTCCTGCTAAGAAAACATCTTAAGTTTTGGTAGCCTTTGACTTAACCTTGTTTCTTCTTAAAGAAATAATAAAACATGTTTATAGAACTCTCAGGATGTATTTGTTTACCTCTTAAGATGCTAAAATACTGTACACAGCATAAGAAACAGTATTGTCATTTTAGCTGGGAAAGAGTCAAATTTGATTCTCAGCTCCATCATTTGGCATCCAAAAGCTCAGTGTTTATTTACTTACGAAAATACCTCTCATCCCAGTGTCTTCTAATACATACTGTGTGGTTTCTGTGTTCCAAATTAAATTTTTAAGAAACGACAGAAACCTTGAAGTATTCTGCTTTTCTTGTTATCTGACCTTTTAAGAGTTGTTATTTGATTAGTAGTTTATAGCACTCAGTGACTTTTAAAATCTTACAAACAGTAGTGGTGGAGTATTGTGACTGATAATATTAGTGTTGCAGAATATTACCTTGTAAAAACAATGAAGAGAGTATAGAAGTCAGCTAAAGTACTTAAAGTTGAACCTGGAATTTTCATAAACTTGGAATAGTTTAGAAAACAGTCTTTGTTACAGTAATAATACAGGATAGCGGTAAAATCTTCGGCATTTTGGTATTGTTCCATATTTAAGCCTTGATTCTGTCTAGCTAGAATCTGTTACTCATATGTAAAGAGTACTTTATCTCGTTTTTGGTGGTTGTTTCTTTCTTTTCTTTTCTTTTCTTTTCTTTTCTTTTTTTTTTAACTTTTCTCTATATAGGATTTCTGATTTGGGTCTACTCAGAATCATCTGTTACGCGTGAATTTCCTTTTAATCATAGTCTTTTTCTTCTAAAGTTTAATAGGTTGATTAGTTTTACAGTTTTGTTTTGTTTTGGGTGTTTTGGTTTTGTTTTGAGATAAGGTCTCACTTTGTAGCACAGAGTGGCCTCAAACTTGCTTATGTAGCCCAGAATGGCTCTGATCCTTCTCCCTTAGCCTCCCAGAGTGCTGGGATTATAAGTGTGTGCCATCTCACCTGGCTGATTGATTTAAATAATGTGAAGAAGTTTGATAGATTATTAACTTATACCTTGATGTCTACTTGTTTGTGGTTTATGTTATTTATTTTAAAGGAGAGAAGTGTTTGATCCTTAACAAAACTGATAAAAGGCTACTGGGGGTCAACACCTAAAATTAGTAACAAATTCTAGAAGAAGCTTAAGGCCTTTAGAACTAACAAAATCTTAAGTCTTACTCTTTCCTTACTTTCAGTAATGTTGGTATACTTTGCCACAGTTAAGAGGTTCCACATTGGCTTAGATACTGAGAAATGACAACAGAGGTTTGTCATTGTATTGTAAGTTTTCTAACCATTTAAGCTTTAGTAGGTAGTCTCTCAAACTTGACTACTCTGCCCAAATGCCAATATTTTACATGCTCATTTGAAACTTTATTGTGTTTAACAGAGTATTATATTGAAGAATATTGAGACTCTTTAAGTTCTGAATGTGGGATTTGTATGATCAGCAGGTACCTCTTAGCCAAATTGCCTGGATACTTTTTTGACTTTCCTTATTTGACTTTTCTCAGATCTTTGTAATTGTACTTCTGACTTGTGTATCCAGAATTTCATTAAGATGATGAAAAATAGAAACACCTTTAAAAGTCTAGTAGACAATGGCTCAAATCAAATTTAATACATTTATATAATGGAATATTTTTTGAGCTTTAATATCTATGATACTGTAAATGAATATTCTGTTGAAATTAGCAGCTTAATTTATTTTGTAGAAAAATCAGAGCTGAGAGTATAGCTTAGTGGCAGAGGAGAGGCCTTGTGTTCTATCCTTATTATCACACATAAAGTTTCAGATTTTGGAACA